>JARQOD010005943.1:0-45441 GCA_033576555.1 Oophaga sylvatica
AATAGCATCAATCTTAAAGGCCACATCACTCTGTACTCAGCCACTGAGATCCATAGTGGGCCGCATGTGGCCCCTGGACCACCACATACACTTGCGATGAGGACCAGCTGGAGAAGGAGGAGTCTCTGCTATTCCTCTAGCTCTGCACTCCCTCCAGTGGTGGGCCCGCACCTCCGAGAGCCTCCAGCTCTGTGAACACATCTGCGTCAGCCTCACTGCCCTGAGCCACTGCTCTTTCTGTGTAGCCGGGGCAAATGCGGCCATAGTAGTCGGCCGTTCTACATGCGGGTTCTCTGGTGGTGGGCTGGTCTCCCGGCCAGAGGTCATGTTTATGGCCACTGCATAGGGCCCTCGAGGCCCTTGCTCCTTAATGAACATTATGTAATCTCCCTCTCGAAGGGGACCGTGGAACATCAGGGAACCAGCGTTTATATACACCTTGGCCTCAGTCTTCAGCTCCTGTAAGAATCCGTAGCCCTGCCGCCTGTTGAGGCACCAGACCACTCATCGGGTCATCCGGTCTGCCGCAGCTCCCCTGCCGGGGCGCTGTAGTTCTGAAAGGACATGATGCTCCCACCGCCTTTTCTGCCAAATCACTTCATGGATCCACTTGGCCTCCATAGGCACCTTGGGCTCCTCTGCACGCAGGTCGCCGATGTCAGCCATAACAGGTGCAGCCTGCGGAAGCATGGGTGCCATCACTGCCGGAGGCAATGATGGAGTCAGCAGATGGGATGCCTCTGAGGAGGGTGAAGGTGGAGCCATGAGAGGTAAGTGGGCAGCAGGCAGGGCAGAGGGTTGGCCGAGCAGAAGTCCCTTACTCACCACCACAGCCGTCGGTAGTCCTCTTTCGCAAACGCGGATATCGGAAATTGTGGCTGTCATCATTTCCTGCAGAGCCGCCTCCAGGAATTTCTGGACTCCCACAAGTTCACGTCGGGGCATCCCCAGGCCCTTGTAGTCCTCGTCGTCCTCATGGTCCTCCACCGGTTGTTGACTCTGCCGTGGAAACGGGGGTCGCTCCTCCAATTCTTCTGACCACCAGGCATCGAACTTCAGGCCCGCCTCCACCCGGAACTTGGAGCGCCTCCAATCCTTGAGGCCACTGCCGCCACGGTAAGACATGCTGCGCCTCTCCATGTCAGCAGATAATGGCACCTCATCCTCCAACAAACAGTCCATCTTTTTTGGGTTCCACCCATTCATGGGTGGGGTCACTTCTTGCAGCTCCACCTGTTTCTCTAAGTTCAGCTGCTGGGGCGGGAGCTCTATCTTCTCCCACACCCATAAAGGGTGGGCATCCATCACAACGGGGTGCAGCCTTCTTTCTTCTGGCGCCAAATTTCCTGGGTGACGCCCATGACAAGCAGCCATGTCTTTATTTTTCGCACCAAAAACCGCCATCTTTTCAACAGCGGTCGGCGCCATCTCTAAGTCCACAACATTCTCCATCTCCAATTCTGTTACGGCAGGCAACACAAGTCCCAAATCCACAATCACAAGTCTCAAAATCGCTGTCAGCCAACAGCTCCATTTCCTCCAGTTTGGCAGTTCATCACAAACTTCAGGCTCACAGTCACGGTCAGCAGCTATCTCTATTTCTTCTATGGCAGACACTTCAAAATCACAGTCGGCGCCGTCTTTAATTCTCTCACGGCGGACAGCATTTCAAAATCACAAGTCTTAAACATTCCATCCGTCACTCCCAGGGTTGCAAGGCTGCGGGGGTCCATCCTGCTGACTATGCCAAGTGTAACAAGGGCACCCAGGGAGGTAGTTGTGGCCGAGTTATTTAAAGGCACAGTTCACAGACAGAGTCCACTGAGCAAACAGTCAGCGAGTACCCCTGGCCCCTTGTACATGAATAGACGGGACCGACACAGCTTTTCCGACAGTTTACCTTGTTCTCTCTCAGCCACGGTAGTCCAGACAATGAAGTTCAGGTTGACACCGTAGTCCAACAGGGAAAATGTATTTTTAATAAACAAGGATGGAATAGAAGGAAAAGAGTACAACACTGGATTCCTGATCTCTCCCTGACATTCTCCACAGTTGTACCCACAGCAGCTGCAGCAGCCAAAGATTTTTCAGTAGTCCATGCGCTGGGATCTGGGTTCTTAAAACCCCTTCAGCAGGGGTGCTTCCAGAGTCCTGAGGCCCGTGTTGCGGTCTTTGATCCTTTTTAGTCTTTGGGACCCCTCTTGAGTCCTCTCGTGTCCTTTCAAACTCCTCTGAGTCCTTCGAGTCCGGGGCAACAGACCTCTCCCGTCCGGGGGGTCTGGCAGTGCCCCGTATGAAACACACGTCTGCCCTGGCCAACGTATCTGGGAAGCTCTGAGGAAGCAAAAGCTTCCTCTCTCCTCCTTGCTGCAAGTTCAGCCCCTTAATTATTTCTTTCCCTAACTATATAGGCATTAAAGGGGAACATACACATTACAATACAAATACAGCATACATATTACATTAAGACCAGCTCAACATATTACCATATTACATCACATCACAGTACACAAATGGCAAGGGGGGGGTCACACGAAAGGAGGAGAGGGCACAATTGAGGGGACCTGCCACCAGACCAAAGTACACAAGCTTAAATATTATGCAAGAATAGGAACTTTTTTGTGTATAGGTTTCATGTTTTGGAAGGGAATTTTCTTTACTGGTAATTTGGTGAGAATGAATGGCTTTCCAAAAAATAAAATTCAAGGTTAGATTGCTTCCTTACAACTTCATAACAAGACCACATTCTAAGGTTTCAATGGGGGATAAAAACTGAAATACAAAAGGTGTCATAAAAATGCCGTATGTATATGAATTGCCGGAGAAAAAGTGTCAAAATAAATTGTGACAAAATTTGGTCATTTTCATTAGTTCAAAATGACATTGTAGCAATAGGATTAGAAAACGCTATATAAGTATATTAAGTATGCTTTGCAAACATTCCTAAAATTTTGTGCATGATTGAAAATGCAAAAAAACTATTATGCACAGTCAAATGAAAATGTGCCATTTATTCATTGGTGTAAAATATAATTTAAGCTTTGCTATCATATGCATTTTGATTCTGTAAGTGTCTCTAAAATTGCATGGGTTTTTCCCACTAAATGAATATTTCAAAAAATAAATTACATTTAATTACCTTCAATATCTAAATAATTACTTGGAATGATATCTTCTGGAAGGTAGGTAAAAGATCCCTGGAACTGAAAATAATTTCTGTAATTAACTCATTAAAACTGATTACATTTTTGTAACTGTAATGGCTTCATACATATTTTCAAAGTCATCCCTGGGGTGTTGTGTGAAAAATTGCACTTCGTAGCAGTATACCTAGTTCAGGTAGGACTAGCTCTGTTTGAGTAATATATATGGCTGACTGGATCTGGAGATTTCAGAGAGCTGTGTGAAAATGTTAACCCTTATAACCCTTAACCCTGTGTCATGTGTGCATTGCCACGAAGATCGTTGCGGTTGCACATTTTGACTTCTCACAGCTGAGCTGCTGTTTCTTTGTGTTTGGCAGCTAGGGAGTTAATTCTGTCTGTGCTCGGTGCTGGGACTGGGTGCAGTTTCTCCCGGCTGCAATTGATTATTTGTTGATTGGTTTCCTTTAAATTCCTGGTTGTCTGCTTGGGGAGTTGCCAGTGAAACCTTCATGCAGACCACAGATAGGAATAATCTGTATAGACTTTAGTTGTGAGCTCCTTAGTTGTTCTAAGCTCAACTTGGTTAGAGTTTATTTCCCAGACCATTTATGTTCCTTTGGTGTTTGAGTGTGTATGCAAGCGAGTGTTATCCTGTCTGTCTTATATGTCTAATCTGTGTATTTAGCTGAGATCAGCCCATATCCCTTTGGTGGTAGTCAGGATCCTTCTTAGGACTGATTACAGGGTTCAGGGTCTGATAGGAGACAGGGTTAAGGGTATGCCACACTAAACAATATCGCTAACGGGATCGCTAAAAAACGTCACTATTTAGCGATCCTGTTAGCGATGTTGTTCAGTGCGGCAGCTTCCAGCGACGAGCTTCCTGCTGTGATCTCGCTCGTCGCTGGAATCGTTCCGAACCCTATTTTCTCGTCGGCGCTCCCGCTGGGTAAGTATCTAATCGCTGTGTGGCACCTTTTCTTAGCAATTTAGCGGTACTTTTGTACCGCTAAAGTCGTTAAGAAGATCGCTAACGGCGATAGCGTCGTTAACTATATCGCTAAATGTGGCCGCATTAGCGATATAGAAACAATCCCGCTAGCGATCGCATTAGTATGCGTCGTTATTGTGATCGCTAGTGGGATTGTTTAGTGTGGCAGTACCTTTAGGTTGGAGACTTGGACCTCTGAACCATTATCAGTACCTCCAAGGTGAGGGATTAGTTAGGACCCCAGTTTAGGGTCAGGTTAGATCCCGGTCCACCTCTTTCCTGTTTCAGCTCATCAAGTCCTCAAGATTAACCCTGAGTTCAGCAGATATCGTGTCAGGTAAATCTATTCTATACTTACATGCTGATGTTGCTATACTAGTTGTTGTATAGAGTGTTGTTCCTGTATTAATAGTTTACTGACATTGTATACATATCATTAGACAGCGTGACATTTTCACTGGCCTTAAAAATTATCTCCAGTTACCATGGATCCAGTAGCCCAGCTGGCTCTGCAGTTGCAGGGATTATCCATGGAGCTGACGGACATTAAGTCAAAGTTTTGTCTCCCCTGGAGCAAACCAGAGTTGAACCTAAAGTAGCTCTCCCGGACAGGTTCACTGGTGGGCGAGACAAATTTTTCACCTTCCGGGAGGCATGTAAATTGTATTTTCGGCTTCGGCCTCGATCATCAGGGAGTGATGAGCAGAGAGTGGGAATTGTTATCTCACTTCTGCAAGGGGACCCTCAATCCTGTGCATTTTCCCTTCCTCCGGGATCCCCGGCTCTACTGTCTGTAGATCAATTTTTTACTGCCCTGGGATTGGTATATGATGACCCAGATCGGGTCTCTCTTGCTGAGACAAAATTACGTAAGATACAGCAGGGAGATCGTACGGCAGAGGAATTTGCTTCTGAGTTTCGTAGATGGGCCACAGATACTCAGTGGAATGACCCAGCTCTTAGGAGCCAGTTTTGTCATGGGCTTTCTGATAAATTAAAAGACGTTTTGGCTCAGTATGAGTCTCCTCATTCACTGGAGGCTGCTATGGCCTTAGCTATCCGTACTGATAGACGGCTTCGGGAGAGGGGTGAGGTAACCCCACTCCCTGTTGTTTCTCCACCTACCACTAAAGTCCCTTATGTTGAGGTTCCCCTTGTCTGTTCGGATGAGCCTATGCAGTTGGGAGGGACATAATTTCGTAGGAGGGGATTGGCGGTACGCCGCAGGACTAGAAGATGTTTTTTCTGCGGGAAAGAGGGACATTTTGTTGGAGAATGTCCATCCCGTGCCTTGTTGAGCCAAAAGTCGCCGGAAAACTGTTAATCCCAGGTTGTGTGGTGGACGACAACCTGGGAGTATGTATTTCATCCGCCAGTTCTTCTCAGTTCCTTGTACCAGTGGAGGTGGTAGTTGGTACGAGAGTGGAGAGATTGTCTGTTCTTCTTGATAGTGGTTCCGGGGCTAATCTGGTTGACGCTCAGTTTGCTCAGGCTCAAGGTATGCATCTGAGTGTATTGGTCAAACCGATCCCTATATTCTCCATTGACGCCAGGCCTCTCGGCCAAGGTAGCTTTGTTCATGAGGTTCATAACATTGACCTTCGGGTAGGGGCAATACATAGGGAACAATTATCTTGTTATGTGTTGGAGGGTCTACCTACTCCCATTGTGTTGGGACTTCCTTGGTTGGTTAAACATAACCCTGTGATTAATTGGCAGTCCAGAGAAATAAGCCAATGGGGTGAGTTTTGCAAAAGCAACTGCATGAACACAGTCATCAGTGCGGTCGTGCCTAGTACATTGCCTCCTTTTTTGGAGGATTTTGGGGATGTTTTCTCTGAGGAGGGGTGTCAGGAGTTGCCTCCTCATCGCGTGTATGACTGCTCTATTAATCTCCTTCCTGATGCTAAGTTGCCTAAAGCTAGGTTGTATAATCTTTCTGGTCCTGAGAGGCAGGCTATGAAAGATTATATTTCTGAAAGTCTGGCCAAAGGGCATATTAGACCTTCATCTTCCCCAGTAGCGCGGGGTTCTTCTTTGTGAAGAAGAAAAGATGGAGGCCTACGCCCTTGCTTGGATTTCCGCGAACTTAATCGGATTACTGTTCGAGATCCGTATCCACTCCCTCTTATTCCTGATCTCTTCAATCAAATTGTTGGCGCCAAATGGTTCTCTAAATTGGATCTCAGGGGGGCGTATAATCTGATTAGGATAAAAGAGGGGGATGAGTGGAAAACGGCGTTTAACACGCCGGAGGGACATTATGAGAACCTAGTCATGCCTTTTGGTCTGACTACTGCACCAGCAGTATTCCAACATTTTGTTAATGACATTTTTCGTCACCTTGTGGGGCTGTTTGTGGTTGTATATTTGGACGACATTTTAATTTACTCGCCAGATCTTGTGTCTCATCAGGAGCATGTGAGACAGGTGTTGCAGATCTTGCGAGACGACAATAAACTATACGCCAAACTGGAGAAGTGTGTATTTGCCGTACAGGAACTTCAGTTTTTGGGTTTTTTGGTGTCAGCCTCCGGTTTCCGTATGGACCCTGAAAAGGTGAGAGCAGTGCTTGAATGGGATCAGCCAGGGGATCTTAAGGCTCTGCAGCGTTTTTTTGGGTTTGCTAACTACTACCGGAAATTTATTTGTAATTTCTCATCTGTCGTCAAACCTCTCACTGACATGACAAGAAAAGGGACGGATTTTTCTAAATGGTCGGACAAAGCTTGCCAAGCCTTTTCCTCTTTGAAGAAATGTTTTGCTTCGGCACCCGTTCTCATCCAACCAGATGCATCTCAGCCGTTCATTGTGGAGGTGGATGCGTCTGACGTAGGGGTGGGTGCTATATTGTCCCAGGGTCCGTCCCCTGGTAAATGGCATCCGTGCGCTTTCTTTTCTAAGAAATTGTCGTCCGCCGAAAGGAATTATGATATCGGCAATAGGGAACTTTTGGCCATTAAGTTAGCTTTTGAAGAATGGCGTCACGTTTTGGAGGGGGCAGTCCACCCGGTTACCGTTATTACTGATCACAAGAACCTGTTGTATTTGGAATCCGCTAAGCGTCTGAATTCCAGACAAGCTCGATGGTCGTTGTTTTTTACCAGGTTTAATTTTGTCGTCACTTATCGCCCGGGGTCTAAGAATGTAAAGGCTGATGCCTTGTCTCGCAGTTTCCCAGGGGCCGGGAAAACGGATGACCCGAGTCCTATCCTTCAGGAGGGGGTGGTAGTGTCGGCTGTATTTTCTGAGCTTGAGGAGGAGGTGTTAGAGGCTCAGGGGGACGCCCCTGCAGGACCTCCAGGGAGACTGTTTGTCCCAAATCTGTTGAGACAAAAGGTTATTGAGGCACATCATAATTCTGCTCTAGCAGGACATCCAGGGAGTAAGGCTACTTTAGATCTCCTTTCTCGCCGGTTTTGGTGGCCTAATGCTAATAAAGATGTTATAACTTTTGTCGCGTCATGTGGGGTGTGTGCTCGCTCTAAAACCCCTCATACCCGTCCGTCTGGGACCCTTTTACCCTTGAAACTTCCGGAGCGTCCATGGACTCATTTATCTATGGACTTCATTACGGACCTTCCTCCGTCGTCAGGGAATACTGTCATACTGGTGGTTGTTGACAGGTTCAGTAAGATGGCACATTTCGTTGCTCTTCCTGCACTCCCTAATGCTAAAACTCTGGCGCAGGTGTTCATTAGGGAGATCGTTAGACTTCATGGGTTGCCTTCTGATGTGGTGTCAGATAGGGGGTCTCAGTTTGTGTCCAAATTTTGGAGGGCATTTTGTTTACGTCGGGGGATGCAATTGTCATTTTCCTCGGCTTTTCATCCGCAGACCAATGGTCAGACAGAGCGTCTGAATCAGAGCTTAGAGACATATCTCCGGTGTTTTGTCTCAGAGAACCAAGAGGACTGGTCTTCTTTCTTGCCTCTGGCAGAGTTCGCTCTTAACAACAGGCGGAGCGAGTCCACTGGTAAGTCCCCGTTTTTTGGGGCATATGGTTTCCATCCCCAGTTTTGTACTTTCAATGGGGGGGGCCCTTCTGGGGTTCCTGAGGAGGAGCGTTTCTCGTCGTCACTTGCTTCTGTGTGGAGAGGTGTATTGAATAATCTGAGTGCGATGGGGAACCGTTACAAACGTATGGCTGATAGGAGGAGAGTTTCTGGTCCAGATCTGAATGTGAACGATCTGGTATGGTTGTCTACCAGGAATATAAAACTTAAAGTGCCCTCCTGGAAACTGGGTCCCAGATTCATCGGGCCGTACAGGATCAGTTCCATAATTAATCCTGTGGCATTTCGTCTGGAACTCCCTCCTACGTTTAAAATTCATAATGTGTTCCACAAGTCATTACTTAAAAGGTATGTGGCACCAGTCATACCGTCACCTCTACCTCCTCCTCCTGTGTTGGTCAATGGTAACTTGGAATTTCAAGTATCAAAGATCATTGACTCACGTCTGAATCGCCGGTCCCTTCAGTACTTGGTGCATTGGAAGGGGTATGGTCCAGAGGAGAGGACGTGGGTCCCTGCGTCTGATGTTAACGCAGATCGTTTGGTTCGGACCTTCCACAGAACTCACCCGGGCAGGCCTGGCCCTGAGGGTCCGGAGGCCCCTCGTAGAAGGGGGGGTACTGTCATGTGTGCATTGCCACGAAGATCGTCGCGGTTGCACATTTTGACTTCTCACAGCTGAGCTGCTGTTTCTTTGTGTTTGGCAGCTAGGGAGTTAATTCTGTCTGTGCTCGGTGCTGGGACTGGGTGCAGTTTCTCCCGGCTGCAATTGATTATTTGTTGATTGGTTTCCTTTAAATTCCTGGTTGTCTGCTTGGGGAGTTGCCAGTGAAACCTTCATGCAGACCACAGATAGGAATAAATCTGTATAGACTTTAGTTGTGAGCTCCTTAGTTGTTCTAAGCTCAACTTGGTTAGAGTTTATTTCCCAGACCATTTATGTTCCTTTGGTGTTTGAGTGTGTATGCAAGCGAGTGTTATCCTGTCTGTCTTATATGTCTAATCTGTGTATTTAGCTGAGATCAGCCCATATCCCTTTGGTGGTAGTCAGGATCCTTCTTAGGACTGATTACAGGGTTCAGGGTCTGATAGGAGACAGGGTTAGGTTGGAGACTTGGACCTCTGAACCATTATCAGTACCTCCAAGGTGAGGGATTAGTTAGGACCCCAGTTTAGGGTCAGGTTAGATCCCGGTCCACCTCTTTCCTGTTTCAGCTCATCAAGTCCTCAAGATTAACCCTGAGTTCAGCAGATATCGTGTCAGGTAAATCTATTCTATACTTACATGCTAATGTTGCTATACTAGTTGTTGTATAGAGTGTTGTTCCTGTATTAATAGTTTACTGACATTGTATACATATCATTAGACAGCGTGACATTCTGTTATAGCTTGACATACCTCCTGACAGTGTTTTATATATACACCGGTATATGGAATGAAATTTTTTTTCGCATATATTGTCTATTACCTTTTTAAATAAGTTTTCCAGGAACAACGTTTGTCACCCATCAGCCAACGCTTGATAAAGTAATAGGAAGAACTGCTTCTCTGTGGGACCAGCCATACCTCTTCGCTGCTGATTCAGTGATTGTCACTTCTACATTGCACATCACCGCTGCAGCCAATCACTGAGCTGAGTGGATTGGGCCATCTACATCGACAGAGCTATTGAACTCAGTGACTGGCTGCAGCAGTGATGTGCGCTGAGTCGTGATGTTACGTCCGCAGCCTGTAAACAGTCACCAGAGCAGAGGCAGGGAGGAAGTGCTGTGCCAAAGGAGTGTGAGTAACATCTCGTTTTATTATTGTAGCCTTCTGCTGGCTGGTGGAGTGAAAAGCCCTTTAATTAAATTCATAGAAATGTTAAAAAAAAACTTTAAAGCAATGGCTTGGGTTCACATTAAGGCCATATACATGAGATTGAATGAATAAGCAAATTCCCCATAAGCATTTTCTGTTTGAGCTCTCTGTGTTATTTCAATTGAGTGAGAACAACTAAAGGGCTATACCCTTCTTATGAAAAGTTGTCAGCTATTCACACAATATGTAATTACCTGCCCATCACACTAGTTTCTCTGCTCGGACCGCCATAGATCCAGAGATGAAGGCTCTGAAGTGTCCTGTTTGAATGGATCGATAGCCATGCATGCACAATGGTCCTGTACTTGACTTTGGCAATCTCGAGACATCTTATGAACAAAGCTTGCAAAATGTCTTCTGCATTCATACAGTTTTCTAACTTCAGAGGTGGGGAGGAACAATGGTTTGATCCCCCCCCCAAGTAATCATCAAGTTAACTCCTATACTGAAGATACAGCATACAATAACTTGCTTGTTATAGAGTGGTATGCCGTATATTAATTATTAATGTCAGGCCTGACTGTTAATAATCAATATTCGGCTAATACCTCACCTGTCACTACGATTCCTTTACACTATACTCTATGAACGGAGACTGAGACCAACCAGTGTATCACTAAAATGTATTTATTACACACCCATCTACAATTATATACTACTAAAATATCACACGAATGATATGATTTAGGATAGAAAGCCAAACCAGAAACTGCAGAGACCATTTGCATAATCAGAATACTAATATAGATGTGAATACTTTTCCGTCCAAAGATGACAAGAGTATTCTTATGGTGTACAATAATAAATTATATTGTGGTACCGTGTTAGCCAGAAAAATCGATGTGAATACTTCTCCGTCCAATTATGACAAGAGCATTCTTAAAGTGATACCTTTATTGGCTAACCAGAAAATTATATGTTCGCAAGCTTTCAGAGCGCAGAAGCTCCTTCTTCAGGCAAGATTACATATGGAATAATAAGAAAGACACATTAGATGCTTACTATAGTAGGAATTTGTTCAAGACCTGGGAGGTGTGATGCCTTCAAAAGATAAGCAAAGGAAATCGAATTAGCATTTTCTTACAATGGAGAGCTAGTGGGAATGTGTTCTTAGCTATCTGGAGTCCTTCTGGTGAAGGTGTGAACTGTGTCTATGTAGTGGACCATAAAACGGGTGTTAAGTTGAGTCTTAAGGGTATGCCACACTAAACAATATCGCTAACGAGATCGCTAAAAAACGTCACTATTTAGCGATCCGTTAGCGATATTGTTCAGTGCGGCAGCTTCCAGCGACGAGCTTCTGCTGTGATCTCGCTCGTCGCTGGAATCGTTCCGGACCCTATTTCATCGCTGGCGCTCCCGCTGGGTGAGTATCTAATCGCTGTGTGGCACCTTTTCTTAGCGATTTAGCGGGACTTTTGTACCGCTAAAGTCGTTAAGAAGATCGCTAACGGCGATAGCGTCGTTAACTATATCGCTAAATGTGGCCGCATTTAGCGTATAGAAACAATCCGCTAGCGATCGCATTAGTATGCGTCGTTATCGTGATCGCTAGCGGGATTGTTTAGTGTGGCAGTACCTTTAGTGTCAAAGTATTGAACATCCTAATAAGTTTGAATTCCCATATTTTTCTCTCCCTGTCATCCTTAAAATGACCTTTTAGTATTAAGACTTTTAAGTCTGTCATACAATGTCCAGTTCCAGAGAAATGTTTTCCCACAGGCGTGTCCATTTCATTCCTGATCGTATGTCTGTGTAGATTCATCCTTGTTTGTAGTTTTTGCACAGACATACGATCAGGAATGAAATGGACACGCCTGTGGGAAAACATTTCTCTGGAACTGGACATTGTATGACAGACTTAAAAGTCTTAATACTAAAAGGTAATTTTAAGGATGACAGGGAGAGAAAAATATGGGAATTCAAACTTATTAGGATGTTCAATACTTTGACACTAGGACTCAACTTAACACCCGGTTTTATGGTCCACTACATAGACACAGTTCACACCTTCACCAGAAGGACTCCAGATAGCTAAGAACACATTCCCACTAGCTCTCCATTTGTAAGAAAATGCTAATTCGATTTCCTTTGCTTATCTTTTGAAGGCATCACACCTCCCAGGTCTTGAACAAATTTCCTACTATAGTAAGCATCTAATGTGTCTTTCTTATTATTCCAAATGTAATCTTGCCTGAAGAAGGAGCCTCTGCGCTCTGAAAGCTTGCGAACATATAATTTTCTGGTTAGCCAATAAAGGTATCACTTTAAGAATGCTCTTGTCATAATTGGACGGAGAAGTATTCACAAAGAGTATTCTTAAGGTACTGCCACACTAAACAATCCCGCTAGCGATCACGATAACGACGCATACTAATGCGATCGCTAGCGGGATTGTTTCTATATCGCTGATAGCGGCTTAACTTAGCGATGTCGTTAAGGACGCTATCGCGGTTAGCGATCTCCTTAACGACTTTAGCGGTACAAAAGTACCGCTAAATCGCTAAGAAAAGGTGCCACACTCAGCGATATATACTTACCAGCGGGGGCGCCGACGATAAAATAGGGTCCGGAACGATGTCAGCGACGAGCGAGATCACAGCAGGATCTCAGCAGGGGCCACGTCGCTGGTAGATGCCGCACACTACAACATCGCTAACGGGATCGCTAAATAGTGACGTTTTTTAGCGATCCCGTTAGCGATGTTGTTTAGTGTGGCATACCCTTTAGAGTGATACCTTTATTGGCTAACCAGAAAATTATATTTTTGCAAGCTTTCTGAGCACACAGGCTCCTTCTTCAGGCAGGATTACAAATAGCTTAATGAAAAAAAGGGCACAACATTTAAGGGTTACTACAGTAAGACATTTGGTGGGAGGTGTGATGCCTTTTAACCCCTTAACGACCGCCGATACACCTTTTAACGGCGGTCATTAAGGGTACTTAAACCACAGCAAATTAACGGCGCTGTGGAAAAAGTGAATAGCGCCCCCCAGAGGCACATTTTCTCCGCGGTCTCGGCTACCAGGGGTAGCCGAGACCCCAGAGAACATGAATCGGGTCGGTTTTTACCGACCCGATGTATGCGATCGCCGTTATTAACCCTATAACGGCGATCGCAAAAAAAAAATAAATCTGATGTGCCATTTAATTTCTCTGTCCTCTGATGTCATCGGACATCAGAGGACAGAAAAAAAGGGTCCCGGGACCCCCATGTGGCCCCAATCCTCTGCATGTGGCCCCGGGCTCTCCGTTCTCCTCTGGTGCCGCCGCTATGGAGAAAATGGCGGGCGCATGCTCAGTGCGCCCGCCGCGATGTGCTGGGGGGGATGGGCAATTTTCTCTGGGGTCTCGGCTGCCGAGAGTAGCCGAGACCCCAGAGAACATGATCCGGGTCGGTAGTTACTGACCCTGGTGTCGCGATCGCCGTTATACTAAGTATAACGGCGATCGCAAAAAAAAAAAAAAGATTTCTCTTCCCTCTGATGTGATTGCACATCAGAGGGGAGAGAATTAGGGTTCCCAGGTCCTCCGATAGCCCCCCCTATGCCTCCCGGTGTCCTCCATCCTCCCGCAGACCCCAGGATCCCGGCGTCTTCTTCCTGTAAAAAAAAATGGCGGCGCATGCGCAGTGCACCCGCCGAATCTGCCTGGCGGCAGATTCAAAAAGTGTTTCATTCATTCTCATAAAAGTACATTTTGATCACTGTGATAAACTATCACAGTGATCAAAATAAAAAAAGTACATAACCCCCCCTTTATCACCCCCTTAGTTAGGGACATATAATAAAATATAGAAATTATATTTTTTTTCAGTTTTCTGTTAGGGTTAGGGTTAAGGCTAGGGTTAGGGTTAGGGTTAGGGCTAGGGTTAGGGTTATAATTAGGGTTAGGTTTAGGCTGGGTTCATACTTCGTTATGGCAGTCAGTTAGACGGACTGCGTTAGACCGCGGTGTAACGCAGTCCGTTAACGCTGCCATTCACCCCCATTTGAGGGCGCATCGCGACGAATGCCATAAAGCGGCATGCGTTCGCGACGTGCCATCATTCAGTGATGGAGCCTCAGATGCGGGCTGAAGCGTCTGGGCTCTGTCACCGCTAGCACAGATGAATCATCTGCTGATCATCTGCGATCGCGTTATGCTATACCGTTACCAGCCCATCAACGCTATGTGTTGAACGGGCTGGTAAAACGCAAAATGAACCCAGCCTTAGGGTTAGGGTTATAATTAGGGTTAGGGTTACAATTAGGGTTAGGGTTACAATTAGGGTTAGGGCTACAATTAGGGTAAGGGTTACTATTAGGGTTGGAATTAGGGTTGGGATTAGGGTTAGGGTTAGGGTTGGGATTAGGGTTGGGATTAGGGTTAGGGGTGTGTTGGGGTTAGGGTTGGAGCTAGAATTGAGGGGTTTCCACTATTTAAGCATATCAGCGGGTCTCCAAACATGACGTGGCGTTCAAAAAGTCAAACGGCGCTCCCTCCCTTCTGAGCCCTGCCGTGCGCAAAAACAGTGGTGTACCCCAACATATGGGGTATCAGCACACTCAGGACAAATTGCCCACCAATTTTGGGGTTCTAATTTCTCTTGTTACCCTTGGGAAAATAAAAAATAGCTGGCTAAAAAAATCATTTTTGAGGAAAAATTTTTTTTTTATTTTCACGGCTCTGTGTTTATAAATTTCTGTGAAGCACTTTTGGGTTCAAAATGCTCACCACACATCTAAATAAGTTCCTTAGGGGGTCTAGTTTCCAAAATCGGGTCACTTGTGGTGGTTTTCCACTGTTTAGGCACATCTGGGGCATTGCAAAGGGAACATGACCCCATCAACACCCACATTCCAAAACGTTATTACTTCCTTTCCAAGCCCTGCTGTGCGCCTAAACAGTTCCCTCCCCACATATTTTGTTTCAGCGTACTCAGGACAAATTGGACAACAACTTTTGGTGTCCAATTTTCTTGTGAAAAATCAAAAATTTGGGACTAAAAAATCATTTTTGTGGAAAATTGTTTTTTTTTTTTTTTTCACACCCAGGCATTATAAACTTTTGTGAAACACTTGGGGATTCAAAGTGCTCACCACAGATTTAGATAAGTTACTTAGGGGGTCTAGTTTCCAAAATGGGGTCACTTGTGGGGGTTTTCCACTGTTTAGGCACATCTGGGGCACTGCAAACGGAACATGACCCCCATGAATGTCTGCATTCCAAAACGTTATTACTTCCTTTCCAAGCCCTGCTGTGCGCCCAAACAGTTTCCCCCCACATATTTGGGATCAGCGTACTCAGGACAAATTGGACAACAACTTTTGGGGTCCAATTTCCTTGTGAAAAATCAAAAATTTGGGACTAAAAAATCATTTTTGTGGAAAATTGTTTTTTTTTTTCACACCCAGGCATTATAAACTTTTGTGAAACACTTGGGGGTTCAAAGTGCTCACAACAGATCTAGATAAGTTCCATAGGGGGTCTAGTTTCCAAAATGGTGTTACTTGTGGGGGGTTTCTACTGTTTAGGCGCATCAGGGGCTCTCCAAACGCGACATGGTGTCCAATCTCAATTCCAGCCAATTTTGGTTTGAAAAAGTCAAACGGCACTGCTTCCATTCCAAGCCCTACCGTGCGCCCAAACAGTGGTCCCCCCCATATATGGGGTATCAGCATACTCAGGACAAATTGGACAACAACTTTTGTGGTATAATTTCTCCTGTTCCCCTTGGGAAAAATAAAACATTGGGGACTAAACTATCAGGTTTGTGGAAAAAATATGATTTTTTATTTTCACGCCCGGGCGTTATAAACTTCTGTGAAGCACTTGGGGGTTCAAAGTGCTCACCACACATCTAGATAAGTTCCTTAGGGGGTCTAGTTTCCAAAATGGGGTTCCTTGTGGAGGGTTTCCACTGTTTAGACACATCAGGGCCTCTACAAATGCGACATGGCGTCCAGCCAATTCTGCGTTGAAAAAGTTAAACGGAGCTCCTTCCCTTGCGACCTCTGCCGTGCGCCCAAAAAGTGGTTTACCCCCACATATGGGGTATCAGCATGCTCAAGACAAATTGCACAAAACTTTTGCGGTCTTGTTACCCTTGGGAAAATAAAAATTGGGGTGAAAAGATCATTTTTGTGGAAAAAATATGATTTTTATTTTCACGGCTCTACGTTATAAACTTGTGTGAATCACTTGGAGGTTCAAAGTGCTCACCACACATCTAGATAAGTTCCTTAAGGGGTCTTGTTTCAAAATTGTGGTCACTTGTGAGGTGTTTCCACTGTTTAGGCACATCAGGGGCTATCTAAACGCGACATGGCATCCAGCCAATTCTGCGTTGAAAAAGTCAAACAGCGCTCCTTTCCTTGCGACCTCTGCCATGCTCCCAAATAGTGGTTTACCCCCAGAAATGGGGTATCAGCGTATTCAGAAGAAATTTCACAACAAATTTTGTGGTTCATTTTTTCTTTTAACACTTGTGAAAATAAAAAAATTGGTTCCGAAGTAAAGCTTTTGCAAAAAAAGTTAAATGTCAATTTTTTCCTTATAAACTTCTTGAATGTGGTTTTGAGCACCTTGAGGGGTGCAGTTTTTAGAATAGTGTCACTTTTGGGTATTTTCTATCATATAGACCCCTCAAAGTGACTTGAAATGTGATGTGGTCCCTAAAAAAAAATGGTGTTGTAAAAATGAGAAATCGCTGGTCAACTTTTAACCCTTATAACTTCGTAACAAAAGAAAATCTTGTTCCCAAAATTGTGCTGATGTAAAGTAGACATGTGGGAAATGTTATCTATTAAGAAATTTGTGTGACATATCTCTCTAATTTAAGGGCATAAAAATTTAAAGTTTGAAAATTGCTAAATTTTCTAAATATTCGCCATATTTCCGTTTTTTTCAGAAATAAACACAAGTCATATCAAAGAAATTTTACCACTAACGTGAAGTACAATATGTCGTGAAAAAACATTCTCAGAATCAGCGGGATTTGTTAAAGCGTTCCAGAGTTATAACCTCATAAAGTGACAGTGGTCTGAATTGTAAAAATTGGCCGGATCATTAAGCTGCAAAAGTCACTAAGGGGTTAAAGATAAGTCAAGTAAATCGAATTAGCATTTTCTTACAAATGGAGAGGCAGTGGGGATGACATTCTTAGTTATCTGAAGTATTTCTGTTGGAAGTGTGAATAGTGTCTTTGTAGTGAGTCATAAATCCTGGTGTTAAATTGAGTCCTAGTGTCAAAGTATTGAACATCCTTATAAGTTTGAATTCCCAAATTTTTCTCTCTCTGTCATCTTTAAAATTACCTTTAAGAATTAAGACTTTTAATTCTTTGGACGGAAAAGTATTCACATCGATTTTTCTGGCTAACACGGTACCACAATATAATTTATTACTGTACATCTCAATACTAATATAGGAAATCCATACAGTGCAATTAGTGAAGACATTACGTAAGTGTAATTCAAACCTTTTGAGAGTATGTGCCCACGGTCAGCAAAAGCTGCGAGTTGGACGCTGCATACTTGTGCAGCATCAAGATGTTACACCACAGTGAATGGGATTTTAAGAAATCTCATCCCCACTATGCATCCAGAGAAGCCCGTGCATCACCCTCAGAAACGGTCATGCGGCACGTATAGAGCGCTGCCACTTTCGGATTGTCTGCACAACGCAATTATCTGGCCTCTTGTGCCGGAATGGGGAATTTTCATGGAAAAAAATGGCTCTAGTATGGGTTCTAGCTTTGATTTTTGCACAGCCCTGGATATGTCCAGAAATGTACTAGTTGTAAGGGTACGTGCCAATTTTCAGAAAATAGCAGCGCTTTGGACGCGGCATATTTTCGGTGCGTCTGAAACCCTGTGTTCAATCATGCAGTTAAATCCGCATGTGTACATTGAGCAATGCGGATTTACCACATCCAATACATTTTATTGTGGAATTGTAGTCTCCGCCACAGAAATTGACATGCTGCGGCTTGTAAACCCGCTCCGCAGGTGAGTTAACGCAGCGTCTAATAGAAGCACAGTGGGCAATGGATTTCTATAACAGCGTGAGAGTAGCCTGAAAGAGGTATTTACATTAGATATGTAGGGACCCATCAGTTTTCAGACCACCTTGTCGTTGGTTGTTGGGCATGGATGAATTGGCCAAATTATGTGCTATGCGTCTCATTTTTTCCTAGTATTCAGAAGCCGTATTGCTATTCATGTTTCATATATTTCACTTTGACATACTTTTGCACGATAGAGTGCACCTTTTTTTGTATATTTTTTGTATACATTGGATTTCTATAAATCCCATTCAACGTGCTTGTATCGTAAAATGCAACATTTTGGAAACAGCGCCGGTGAGCTGAGTCCAAAACGCTGATATTACTGATCATGGGCACGTTCCCTAATTGTTGCAAATGAGAGAAAACTATCTATTGCTTTGAAGATCACCTCTGCAGGAAACCTCCTTCTCTGCTTTCAGTGCAAAAGTTACATTGCAGTTATATAACAATTCTTTTCCCAGTGATGACAAAGGACACAAAAGTAATTCAACATCCAGTTTAATTGCTCTCTTACCCACCTGCTTACATGTCAGAAAATCAATCATTTGCATTTCCTAGGAACAATGTGGAATCTACACATATGGCTGTGGGCAAACAATAGAATCTATCTCATTAAAGTCAACATTGTAGCAAAGAAAGGATAATGTATGTGAGGTGGGAATAAGAGGATCCTCAGAAACACAACCCCCATTTATAAGTGTGCTGCTTGACAAGTCAGGTTGGTGAATTCATAACTTCCATACTTAGTTTTATGTCCTAATTTATGTCTGGTAGAGATGAGTGAATTTTCCCATGAAATTTGATTTGCAACGAATCGATTCACCGCAAATCAAAATTACCGCAAAGCTTTGAAATTGCACTGAAATGACATTTACAAGGTTTAATAATACACTGTACTGGAGGACTTTTTATGCATGTTAAATAGTGATGAGCGAATGTGCTTGGATAACGTGCTACCCGAGCATGCTCAGGTGCTATCAGAGCAACTGACTGTGCTCGTATATTATGTTCGCTTCCCCACGGCTGCATGATTTGTGGCTGTTAGATAGCCTGAACACATGTGGGGATTCCCTAACAAACAGGCAATCCCTGCATGTGTTGAGGCTGTCTAACAGCCACAAATCATGCAGCCACGGGGGACACTGACATAATATACGAGTGCGACCAAGATACTCAGATAACACCCAAGCATGCTCGGATAAGACGTTATCTGAGCACATTCGCTCATCAAAAATGTTTAAAATTCAAAAAGTTCTAAAAATCCTCTTTTTTTGGGTGCACATGCCTGCTACAGCAATGTTTTAGAGAAGATTCTTAATAAAAAATTCCAAATTATTTTTCTGGGTAGCAGCAACAGGTTCGCAAACTAAAGAAGCAATGACTTGGCTTCTTTTAGCAATGGAGAAAATCCCTTCTTTTTTTTGAGCAGCACCACTTCCGGATCGTTCATGAAGTGGATAAGCAATGGCCCAGACAGTTTGGCCTTTGTAGAAGCAACGGAAGGCATTAGTATTGTGTGCAAAATATGCAAATTGCCAGAGGAAAAGGATTGAACTGTAGTGCTACCTCGTGGAAGTAGAATTCGTAAAAGTCAATATTGTCCCTTTAATGAGTCACATGGGTAAAGGCCAAAGCAGAATCGTTATTCACAGACTAGTGTTGCCCCTTCTCAGTGCAAAGCAAGAGATATGATTTGGCTGCATCTGATTTGGCTGTATGAGAGGCCTCTGACTGGGGTCTAAGGGGAAATGTCTTTCCTTGTAGAGAGTGGCATACCTTGAATGCCAATGTAAGGAGACACATGGGCCATGATTGTGTGGCCTATATGTCTCCTTACACTGGCATTTTAGGTATATCACCCTCCACAACGTGTGCAAAATAAGAACCCTAAGTCTGTATAAAATTGTTGTGGCTGTATTACGTCTTTTTTTTTTGCTGCAGTTTTCTAAAATCGGGAAAAAGAAAGCAGTTTTTACAGTGACATCACCAATAATGATGCAGCTTTACCTCTGTTTTATACTGTAAATCCATGCATTATGCTGAAACCCACAATGGAAAACTGCATAGTGGTGGCAGTGTGTGAACGCGGCCTAAAAAGCTTTTGTAGAAATAAACCAATACAATGACAGTGAGAAGATATTGCGAAGAATCTGTGAAAACATTAAGTTTGCTCCTTTTCACACATATAATCCACTTTTTACTAATTATATTCTGGCACATACACTTGTCCTCAATACTGTCAACTATAGTTTTATAAGTTGATCTCAGGAGGGTTTTCAGGGATTATGATACTGGATTCCTTGGTGGCTATTTCATTTTTGTAAACTTTTTTTTAATCAACTTTGAGAAGAATGTTCTTTATAGAAAACCAAAGTATGTCTTGTGGGAGACGGTTTCTCTAGAGGGTCTCTCAGCTCAGTGAAAGAATATTAAAGATGTCACAAGAGTCTTGTGCCAGTTATGCTGATAAAATAAAAGTTGAACTTGTAACATCTTTTAGCTGAAGAGTTACGGAAATAAATGAAAGCAAATTAAGTGAATCAACACATAAAATTATAATAGCACAAGTCAACAGAAGTATTGTGTGAACTTTCATTAATCGAGTCTGGAAAAGTTTGCAAAACTTTTTACATCAGCAATACTTTACTCTGCAATGAACGCAGGAAAGGAGAACGTGAATTGAATACCGTAGTGTTAGAATGAATGAGCTAAATGAAGCAGAGTTTCTCATTAAATAAACAGAAGAATTTGTTCTTTTTTAGAGATGAAAGTATTGGTTTGAAACTAATTGAATCAAATTTTTTTGTGATTCGCTTCCTCCAAATTCTGCAAAATGGTGGCTGGAGTGAAAAAAAAGATACTTACCTTGCTATTCACCTGTTACACCACTACAGTGTCCCTGACCAGTCATCCATGTAGCTCTTTCTGGCATAGTAAGGGGCTGGCGGTCAAATTTTGGCCTGGGGGTAAGCACACAGCAGTGGCTCATGAGTAGCGGCCATCTTTTTTGTATTTTTCTATGTCTACTTCATAAAAGGAGTACAGGTTACAAGACTTTAAAAAGATAAAGCGGGAGTAATGATGGGATAGTTATGGTCGAATGCTGACTAGATTCTCATTTACCCCTATCGGTGAGCCATTCAGAGAGATGTCTGACACTTTAGTCAGCATGTGACCATAACTATGAAAATTCTCACTTGTGATTACTACACTGGGAATACAGAGAAATCATGACAGTGTGTGCACAGCGCTCTATCACGATTCAGCAATCTGTAGTGACAGCAGGACTATAGAAATGTGAGCTCTGAAAAATATGTTGGAAGCTAAAAGCGTGTGGCTTGTAAATTGCATGTTGTCTTCAGAATTGATTAAAAGGAACCTGCCTCCAGTTTTGTCATACATTAACAAAAGCTATCACCTTATTCAGTACCTGTGCTGCATTCCATAAATGCTTCTATATAGTGTTGAGCGATATTGCTCGATATCTAAAAATATCGTATCGAAATTCTATCGCCGATAGCACTAAATATCGTCGATATCCGATTTCGATAGCGGAAGTCCCATGTAAGTCTATGGGAACAAAATATCGCAACTAAAAAAAACCATTCTTGCCTTGTTGGTTAATTGTACATGAAGGAAAACAACAAAGACTAATGTAGAATGTATTGGGGGAGCTTGAGGAGACAATAAAGGCATACATGTTTAACCCAATGCATTGGAATAGCATTAATATATTTTTTTTTGGAAATACGTTTGGATTGACTAACAAATTGACAATGTTGTTAACCTTTTTTCTATTTTGGCAAATATGTATGTTTCACAACTTCCATGCTCTTCACCTTTTTAACTTTTGCCAGTGCCACACTTTCGCCTTCATAATCTTCAGCAGCAGCATCATCTTTCTCATCAAATTATTCTTCATCTTCACCTTCTTAATCTTCTTCTTAAACTTCTTGCTATTCATGTTTTTGTTTACATTACTCATATTGTTATTATTAAACTAATTAATCTTCTTCATATTCAAATTCTTCATCTTCTTCCTCTTCATCTTCTTCATCATATTCTTATTTGTGACAGAGATTCCTGTACTTGTAATCTGTAAAAGTATGAATTGTTCATCCTTCCGTTCTTGCTGTCACAAAAGATTTAAATTACAACAGTATTTGTCCGTGTTCAGTTTAGCCTGCAGCAGCAGCAGGCATTTTCCAGGGGCACCACGAGGAGGAACGGACTCACCCCCATACACTGCTTAGTCTTCTTCTGCTTAGAATTTAGAGCATATATTTTGCTCTTCATTTTGGTCTTATACTTCATGTTCTTCTGCTTTTTGATCTTTTGCTTATTGTTCTTCTCTTCTGTCTCTTGTTCTGTATCTTGTAGTTTGTCTTAACCTTCTTTGTCCTGTTGGTGATCTTCTTCTGGGTAATCTTTTATTTTTTCTTTGTGATGGTGTTCAGGCTGGTTGGCTTCATGCTCGTCGTCCTTGTTGTCGTCATCTTCTTCTGGGTGGTCTTTAATGTCGTCTAATTTCCGAGAAACAGCTGACGTTACTGGAACCCTGACGGGTATCAGATGGAGCAAGAGACAATGGAAGTAACGAGGACCAGCTGACTGTGCTGGACCCCGGACGGGTAGCAGAAGGAAAAGAGGCAATGTCACAACCGAGTACCAGCTGACGTTACTGTGACACGGTTACTAAGCAGGAGGTACCTGTGCTCCAAAGCACTACCAAGGACCAGCAGACGTTGCTGGAACTCGGATACGGAGATGGAGGCACCTAGGCCAAAGGCACTGGGGAGAACCACTTGACGGTACTGGACCCCGGACGGGTAGAAGAACGCACCCATGAAAATGTAAGTTGACAGGACGCAAGCCGTCCGCAGTTACCGAATCACACAGTCCTACAGTGGGTGCTTATCCTATTGTCACAATGGAAACCGCCTTTATTTACATATCCCACAGCACACATAGGAATCACCTAAACTGCAGGCACCATAGAGTCGGCTAACCCGAATGCAACACGACAGCACAACTTATTGGAGGATAATTGATGTTCACACTGCCAGGAAACAGCTGTCGTGCCGTAACCAGGCTGGCCAGGAGTCAGTACCCCTGCCAATTACTTACGAGCAACAAATGGCGGTGTTGTAGCCCAGGGAGTAGAGTTCAGGTGGTAGAAAGATGAACATAACAGGAGACATGGAAAACGTTGCCAAACAGTTATTTAATCTGAAAACGGACAGGCAAATTCAGGTGAGATCCATGCCTTGTTCATTTTCAGAAAAGTAAGCCGGTCTACATTCTCTGAGGATAGTCGCATGCGACGGTCTGTTACTACACCACCTGCAGCACTAAAGACACGCTCAGATAATACACTGGCAGCAGGGCAAGCCAGCACCTCCAATGCATACTGGCTAAGCTCTGGCCATGTATCCAACTTAGAGACCCAAAATTTGAAAGGGGAAGAGGCATCTGGGAGTACACTTAGAGGGAAAGCCAAGTAGTCTGTCACCATCTTACGGAAACGTTCTTCCTGGTGACTGGAGCCGTCTCGGATGGTGTAGACCTTGCTGGCGCTGTCACAAAACTTTGCCACATTTGTAACATACAGTTCTTGCCCTGTGCAGAGGCGCTGCTTCTGATCCCTCTTGTTGTAGAGGTGTCTACACTGCCTCGACGCACAGAGCTGCTTTGTAAAGCAGTAGCAGCAGCAGCAGCACCTCTCTCGGCTGGAATGTACAACAGTATGGATTGCACCAGTGTGTCTTGGTACTCCTGCATTTTACGGTCCCGGTTCACCGGTGTGATGAGGGTTTGTAAGTTGTCCCGGTAGCGAGGGTCTAGGAGGGTGTACACCCAATAATCTGACGTGCTGAGAATGTGGGCGATGCGGCGGTCGTTTCTCAGGCACTGAAGCATGAAATCAACCATGTGCTGCAGACACCCAACTGGCCAACAAAGGCTGTCCTCTGGAAGAGGCGTCATCTCTGTCTCCTCTGCATCACCCCACCCTCGCTCTACATACTGACTACAGCGTTGTGTACCTCCCTCTGTAGGGATTTCTTCCTCCTCCATTGACTCCTCCTCCTCCTCATCCTCCTCACAAAGTGAGCCCTGCCCAGCCCTTTGTGAGGAACCACGTTGCGCTGACTGTCCTGAAGGTAATTGAATTTGTGACTCCTCATCCTCCACCTCTTTCAAAACCTCTTCCTTTAGTGCTTTCAGTGATTTCTGAAGCAGGCAGATAAGGGGGACAGTCATGCTGACTAGTGCATCATCTGCACTCGCCATCCGCGTTGAGACATCAAACGCACGCAAAACGTCGCAGATGTCCTTCATAGAGGCCCACTCAGTAGTGGTGAAGTGTGAACGGCGCAAATTGCGAGTTGATTGCGCCTGTTGCAGCTGATACTCCATTACTGCTGGCTGCTGCTCACACAACCGCTCCAACATATGTAACGTGGAATTCCACCTGGTGGGTACGTCACATATGATGCGATGTTCAGGAAGGCGAAATCTGACTTGCAGAGCTGCAATGCGCGATCTGGCCATGCTGGAACGTCGCAAGTGAGCGCACTCTAGGCGGACCTTGTGCAGCAGTGCATCAAGATCCGGATAGTCCCTCAAAAAACTCTGCACGACCAAGTTGAGCACATGTGCCAGACATGGTATGTGTCACGCTGTATAGCAGATATATAAATAAATGATGTCAGTAATCTATCTAGTGGGACAACATTCTATATAACATATAGATAGGTAACATTAACATGTATATATAGCATAGTATTACCTGACATAATATCCTGTGGGTCAATACTGAATCCTTTTCACGCTGTCTCTGGCTAGAGGTGGACTAAGGTCTATGCTGACCCTAAACTGGGGTCCTGACTAGTCCCTCTACCTGGAGGTACTGTTAATGGTACAGAGGTCCAGGCCGCCAGCGTAAACCCTGTCTCCTATAAATCCCTGACCACTGTAATCTAGTCCTTAGAAGGACCCTGATTACCACCATAGGGAATGGACAGGAAAAGGTTAACAAACAGTAAAGACAAATGTGACAGACAAGGGATAAAGTAAACACTGTCTTGCATACAACATTTAAACACAGAGGGAACACCAAAGGTCTAGGAGATAAACTATAAGCAAGGAAAGGAGAAACAACAAAGGAGCTCTTAGCTTAAGTCTTCTCAGAACCGATCCTATCTGCAGTCTGTATGAATGCTTTCACTGGCATCTAACAAGCAGACTGGCAGGTATAAAAAGGAAGCTAATTAGTGCATAATCAAAAGCAGCCGGGCGAGGCTGGACCTAGTCTTAGCAAAGAGCCAGGTAAAATTAACTCCCTCACCACAACACAAAGTAACAGCAACTCAGCTGCGAGAAGTCAGAATGTGCAATCGCGACGATCTTCGTGGCGATGCACCCATGACAGTACCCCCCCTTCTACGAGGGGCCTCCGGACCCTCAGGGCCAGGTCTGCCCGGGTGAGTTGTGTGGAAGGTCCGAACCAATCGATCTGCGTTAATATCAGACGCAGGGACCCACGTCCTCTCCTCAGGACCATACCCCTTCCAATAAACCAAGTACTGAAGGGACCGGCGATTCAGACGTGAGTCAATGATCTTCGACACTTGAAATTCTAAGTTACCATTGACCACCACTGGAGGAGGAGGTAGAGGTGACGGCATAACTGGCGCCACGTACCTCTTAAGCAACGATTTGTGGAACACATTGTGGATTTTAAACGTAGGAGGGAGGTCCAGACGAAATGCCACAGGATTAATTATAGAACTGATCCTGTATGGACCGATGAACCTGGGACCCAGTTTCCAGGAGGGAACCTTGAGTTTTATATTCTTGGTAGACAACCACACCAGATCGTTCACACTTAGGTCCGGACCAGACACTCTCCTCCTATCAGCCCTCCGCTTGTAACGGTTCCCCATAGCACTCAGACCATTCAGCACTCCTCTCCAAACTGAAGCAAGTGACGACGAGAATCGTTCCTCCTCAGGAACCCCAGATGGACGGGTATGTGGGGTCTTAGAGCGAGCACAAACTCCACAGGACGCGACAAAAGTTATTACCTCTTTATTTAAGTTAGGCCACCAAAACCGGCGAGAAAGGAGATCCACAGTTGCTTTACTCCCTGGATGTCCTGCTAAAGCAGAATTATGATGTGCCTCGATAACTTTTTGTCTTAACTGATTAGGAACAAACAGTTTCCCTGGAGGTCCTACAGGGGCGTCCCCCTGAGCCTCCAACACCTCCTCCTCAAGCTCAGAGCACACAGCCGACACCACCACTCCTTCCTGAAGGATAGGAACCGGGTCATCCGTCTTTCCGGCCCCAGGGAAACTATGAGATAAGGCATCAGGAAGCAATTTTATTGAGCAGTCATACGTGCGATGAGGAGGTAACTTTTGACACCCCTCCTCTGAGAACCTCTCCCCAAAGTCCTCCAGAAAAGGAGGCAAAGTCCTAGGCACGACCGCACCGATGACCGTGTGTCACGCGGTCTTATGATATGTGTACGATGTCAGTAAACTATTCTTAAAAGAACAACACTCTATACAACATATAGATTAGCAACATCAGCATGTAAATATAGAATAGATTTACCTGACACGATATCCGTTGAACTCAGGGTTAATCTTGAGGACTTGATACACTGTCACAGGAAAGAGGAGGACCGGGGGTCTAACCTGACCCTAAACTGGGGTCCTAACTAATCCCTCACCTTGGAGGTACTGATAATGGTTCAGAGGTCCAAGTCTCCAGCCTAACCCTGTCTCCTATCAGTCCCTGAACCCTGTAATCAGTCCTAAGAAGGATTCTGATTACCACCAAAGGGATATGGCTGATCTCTGCTAAATACACAGATTAGACATATAAGACAGACTGGAGAAAACACAGACTTGCATACACACTCAAACACAGAAGGAACATAAATGATCTGGGATATTAAACTCTAAGCAAGGTGAGCTTAAAACAACTAAGGAGCTCTTTAACTTAAGTCTATACAGATACAATCCTATCTGTGGTCTGCATGAAGAATTTCACTGGCAACTCCCAACACAGACAACCAGAGATTTAAAGGAAACCAATCAACAAATAATTAATTGCAGCCGGGAGAAACTGCACCCAGTCCCAGAACTGAGCACAGACAGAATTAACTCCCTAACTGCCAAACACAAAGAAACAGCAACTCAGCTGTGAGAAGTCAGAATGTGCAACCGCGACGATCTTCGTGGCGATGCACACATGACAGTACCCCCCCTTCTACGAGGGGCCTCCGGACCCTCAGGGCCAGGTTTGCCCGGGTGAGTTCTGTGGAAGGTCCGCACCAAACGATCTGCGTTAATGTCAGACGCAGGAACCCACGTCCTCTCCTCTGGACCATACCCCTTCCAATGCACCAAGTACTGAAGGGACCGGCGATTCAGACGTGAGTCAATGATCTTTGACACTTGAAACTCCAAGTTACCATTGACCACCACTGGAGGAGGAGGTAGAGGTGATGGTATGACTGGTGCCACGTACCTCTTAAGTAATGACTTGTGGAACACATTATGAATTTTAAACGTAGGAGGGAGGTCCAGACGAAATGCCACAGGATTAATTATGGAACTGATCCTGTACGGCCCGATGAATCTGGGGCCCAGCTTCCAGGAGGGAACTTTAAGTTTTATATTCCTGGTAGACAACCATACCAGATCGTTCACATTAAGATCTGGACCAGAAACTCTCCTCCTATCAGCCATACGTTTATAACGGTTCCCCATAGCACTCAGATTATTCAATACACCTCTCCACACTGAAGCAAGTGACGACGAGAAACGCTCCTCCTCAGGAACCCCAGAAGGGCCCCCCCCATTGAATGTACAAAACTGGGGATGAAAACCATATGCCCCAAAAAACGGGGACTTACCAGTGGACTCGCTCCGCCTGTTGTTAAGAGCGAACTCTGCCAGAGGCAAGAAAGAAGACCAGTCCTCCTGGTTCTCTGAGACAAAACACCGAAGATAAGTCTCTAGGCTTTGATTCAGACGCTCTGTCTGACCATTGGTCTGCGGATGAAAAGCCAAGGAAAATGACAATTGCATCCCCGACTAAACAAAAGCCCTCCAAAACTTGGACACAAACTGAGACCCCCTATCTGACACCACATCAGAAGGCAACCCATGAAGTCTCACAATCTCCCCAATGAACACCTGCGCCAGAGTTTTAGCATTAGGGAGGGCAGGAAGAGCAATGAAATGTGCCATCTTACTGAACCTGTCAGCAACCACCAGTATGACAGTCTTCCCTGACGACTGAGGAAGGTCCGTGATGAAGTCCATAGACAAATGAGTCCATGGACGCTCCGGAAGTTTCAAGGGTAAGAGGGTCCCAGACGGACGGGTATGAGGGGTCTTAGAGGAGCACAAACCCCACAGGACGCGACAAAAGTTAAAACATCTTTATTAACGTTAGGCCACCAAAACCGGCGAGAAAGGAGATCTAAAGTAGCCTTACTCCCTGGATGTCCTGCTAAAGCAGAATTATGATGTGCCTCAATAACCTTTTGTCTCAACTGATTTGGGACAAACAGTCTCCCTGGAGGTCCTGCAGGGGCGTCCCCCTGAGCCTCTAACACCTCCTCCTCAAGCTCAGAACATACAGCCGACACTACCACCCCCTCCTGAAGGATAGGAATCGGGTCATCCATTTTCCCGGCCCCTGGGAAACTGCGAGACAAGGCATCCGCCTTAACATTCTTAGATCCAGGGCGATAAGTGACAACAAAATTAAACCTGGTAAAAAACAACGACCATCGAGCTTGTCTGGAATTCAGACGCTTAGCAGATTCCAAATACAGCAGGTTCTTGTGATCAGTAATGACGGTGACCGGGTGGACTGCCCCCTCCAAAAAGTGACGCCATTCTTCAAAAGCCAACTTAATGGCCAAAAGTTCCCTATTGCCGATATCATAATTCCTTTCGGCGGACGACAATTTTTTAGAAAAGAAAGCGCACGGATGCCATTTACCAGGGGACGGACCCTGGGACAATATTGCACCCACCCCTACGTCAGACGCGTCCACCTCCACAACGAACGGCTGTGATGCATCTGGTTGGATGAGAACGGGTGCCGAAGCAAAACATTTTTTCAAAGAGGAAAAAGCTTGGCAAGCTTTGTCCGACCATTTAGAAAAATCCGTCCCTTTTCTTGTCATGTCAGTGAGAGGTTTGACAACAGATGAGAAATTACAAATAAATTTCCGGTAGTAGTTAGCAAACCCCAGAAAACGCTGCAGAGCCTTAAGATCCTCTGGCTGATCCCATTCAAGCACTGCTCTCACCTTTTCAGGGTCCATACGGAAACCGGAGGCTGACACCAAGAAACCCAAAAACTGAAGTTCCTGTACGGCGAATACACACTTTTCCAGTTTGGCGTATAGTTTATTGTCTCGCAAGATCTGCAACACCTGTCTCACATGCTCCTGGTGAGACACAAGATCTGGTGAGTAAATTAAAATGTCATCCAAATATACGACCACAAACAGCCCCACCAGATGACGAAAAATGTCATTAACAAAATGTTGGAATACTGCTGGTGCAGTAGTCAGACCAAAAGGCATGACAAGGTTCTCATAATGTCCCTCCGGCGTGTTAAACGCCGTTTTCCACTCATCCCCCTCTTTTATCCTAATCAGATTATACGCCCCCCTGAGATCCAATTTAGAGAACCATTTGGCGCCAACAATTTGATTGAAGAGATCAGGAATCAGAGGGAGTGGATACGGATCTCGAACAGTAATCCGATTAAGTTCGCGGAAATCCAAGCAAGGGCGTAGGCCTCCATCTTTTTTCTTCACAAAGAAGAACCCCGCGGCCACTGGGGAAGATGAAGGTCTAATATGCCCTTTGGCCAGACTTTCCGAAATATAATCTTTCATAGCCTGCCTCTCAGGACCAGAAAGGTTATATAACCTAGCTTTAGGTAACTTAGCATCAGGAAGTAAATTAATAGAGCAGTCATACACGCGATGAGGAGGCAACTCCTGACACCCCTCCTCAGAGAACACATCCCCAAAGTCCTCCAAAAAAGGAGGCAAAGTACTAGGCACGACCGCACTGATGACTGTGTTCATGCAGTTACTTTTGCAAAACTCCCCCCATTGGCTTATATCTCTGGACTGCCAATTAATCACAGGGTTATGTTTAACCAACCAAGGAAGTCCCAACACAATAGGAGTAGGTAGACCCTCCAACACATAACAAGATAATAGTTCCCTATGTATTGCCCCTACCCGAAGGTCAATGTTATGAACCTCATGAACAAAGCTACCTTGGCCGAGAGGCCTGGCGTCAATGGAGAATATAGGGATCGGTTTGACCAATACACTCAGATGCATACCTTGAGCCTGAGCAAACTGAGCGTCAACCAGATTAGCCCCGGACCCACTATCAAGAAGAACAGAAAATCTCTCCACTCTCGTACCAACCACCACCTCCACTGGTACAAGGAACTGAGAAGAACTAGCGGACGAAATACATACTCCCAGGTTGTCGTCCACCACACAACCTGGGATTAACAGTTTTCCGGCGACTTTTTGCTCAACAAGGCACGGGATGGACATCCCCCAACAAAATGTCCCTCTTTCCCGCAGAAGAAACACCTTCTAGTCCTGCGGCGTACCGCCAATCCCCTCCTACGAAATGATGTCCCTCCCAACTGCATAGGCTCCTCCGAACAGACAAGGGGAACCTCAACATAAGGGACTTTAGTAGTAGGTGGAGTAACAACAGGGGGCGGAGTTACCTCGCACCTCTCCCGGAGCCGTCTATCAGTACGGATAGCTAGGGCCATAGCAGCCTCCAGTGATGGAGGAGAATCATACTGAGCCAAAACGTCCTTTAATTTGTCAGAAAGCCCATGACAAAACTGGCTCCTAAGAGCTGGGTCATTCCACTGAGTATCTGTGGCCCATCTACGGAACTCAGAAGCAAATTCCTCCGCCGGACGATCTCCCTGCTGTATCTTACGTAATTTTGTCTCAGCAAGAGAGACCCGATCTGGGTCATCATATACCAAACCCAGGGCAGTAAAAAATCGATCTACTGACTGTAGAGCCGGGGATCCCGGAGGAAGGGAGAAGGCCCAGGATTGAGGGTCCCCTTGTAGGAGCGAGATAACAATTCCCACTCTCTGCTCTTCACTCCCTGATGATCGAGGCCGAAGCCGAAAATACAATTTACATGCTTCCCTGAAGGTAAAAAATTTGTCTCGCCCACCAGTGAACCTGTCCGGGAGAGCTACTTTAGGTTCAAATCTGGTTTGCTCCGAGGGAGACAAAACTTTGGACTTAATGTCCGTCAGCTCCATGGATAATCCCTGCAACTGCAGAGCCAGCTGGGCTACTGGATCCATGGCAACTGGGAATAATTTTATGGGCCAGTGAAAATGTCACGCGGTCTTATGATATGTGTACGATGTCAGTAAACTATTCTTAAAAGAACAACACTCTATACAACATATAGATTAGCAACATCAGCATGTAAATATAGAATAGATTTACCTGACACGATATCCGTTGAACTCAGGGTTAATCTTGAGGACTTGATACACTGTCACAGGAAAGAGGAGGACCGGGGGTCTAACCTGACCCTAAACTGGGGTCCTAACTAATCCCTCACCTTGGAGGTACTGATAATGGTTCAGAGGTCCAAGTCTCCAGCCTAACCCTGTCTCCTATCAGTCCCTGAACCCTGTAATCAGTCCTAAGAAGGATTCTGATTACCACCAAAGGGATATGGGCTGATCTCTGCTAAATACACATATAAGACAGACTGGAGAAAACACAGACTTGCATACACACTCAAACACAGAAGGAACATAAATGATCTGGGATATTAAACTCTAAGCAAGGAGAGCTTAAAACAACTAAGGAGCTCTTTAACTTAAGTCTATACAGATACAATCCTATCTGTGGTCTGCATGAAGAATTTCACTGGCAACTCCCAACACAGACAACCAGAGATTTAAAGGAAACCAATCAACAAATAATTAATTGCAGCCGGGAGAAACTGCACCCAGTCCCAGAACTGAGCACAGACAGAATTAACTCCCTAACTGCCAAACACAAAGAAACAGCAACTCAGCTGTGAGAAGTCAGAATGTGCAACCGCGACGATCTTCGTGGCGATGCACACATGACACTGGATTGCCAATCAATCACTGGGTTATGTTTAGCCAACCAAGGAAGTCCCAACACAATAGGAGTAGGAAGACCCTCCAACACATAACAAGACAACTGTTCTTTATGTATTGCCCCTACTCGAAGGTCTATGTTATGAACAGCTTGACAAAGCTACCTTGACCGAGAGGTCTGGCGTCAATAGAAAGTATAGGGATCGGTTTGGCCAATACACTCAGTTGCATACCTTGCACCTGGGCAAACCGAGCGTCCACCATATTAGCCCCAGACCCACTATCAAGAAGAACAGAAATCCTCTCAACTCTCGCACCAACCACCACCTCCGCAGGCACGAGAAATTGAGACGGACCTGGGGATGAAATACCTACTCCCAGGTTGTCGTCCACCACACAACCTGGGATTAACAGTTTTTCGGTGACTTTTTTGCTCAATGAGGCACGGGAGGGACACCCCCCAACAAAATGTCCCTCTCTCCCGCAGAAGAAACACCTTCTTGTCTTGCGGCGCGCCGCTGATTCCCTCCTACAAAATGATGTCCCTCCCAACTGCATAGGTTCCTCAGAACAGACCAGGGGAACCTCAATATAAGGGACTTTAGTAGTGGGTGGAGTCATAACAGGAGGCGGAGTTACCTCGCACCTCCCCCAAAGCCGTCTATCAATACGAATAGCAAGAGCCATAGCAGCCTCCAGTGACGGAGGAGAATCATACTGAGCCAAAACATCTTTTAATTTGTCAGATAACCCTTGACAAAACTGGCTCCTAAGAGCTGGGTCATTCCACTGAGTATCTGTGGCCCATCTACGGAACTCAGAAGAAAATTCCTCCGCCGGACGATCTCCCTGCTGTATCCTACGTAACTTCGTTTCAGCAAGGGAGACCCGATCCGGGTCATCATACACCAGACCCAGGGCAGCAAAAAATCGATCTACTGACTGGAGGGCCGGGGAGCCCGGGGAAGAGAGAACGCCCAGGATTGAGGGTCCCCTTGTAAGAGCGAGATGACAATTCCCACCCTCTGCTCTTCACTCCCCGATGACCGAGGCCGCAGCCGAAAGTACAATTTACATGCCTCCCGGAATGCAAAAAATTTGTCCCGCCCACCAGTGAACCTGTCCGGGAGAGCCACCTTAGGTTCAGATCTGGTTTGCTCCGGGGGGACAAAACCTTGGACTTAATATCCGTAAACTCCATGGACAACCTCTGCAACTGCAGGGCAAGCTGGGCTACTGGATCCATGGTAGCTGAGGAAAATCCTTAGTTTTCTGGCCGGTGAAAATGTCACGCTGTATAGCAGATATATAAATAAATGATGTCAGTAATCTATCTAGTGGGACAACATTCTATATAACATATAGATAGGTAACATTAACATGTATATATAGCATAGTATTACCTGACATAATATCCTGTGGGTCAATACTGAATCCTTTTCACGCTGTCTCTGGCTAGAGGTGGACTAAGGTCTATGCTGACCCTAAACTGGGGTCCTGACTAGTCCCTCTACCTGGAGGTACTGTTAATGGTACAGAGGTCCAGGCAGCCAGCGTAAACCCTGTCTCCTATAAATCCCTGACCACTGTAATCTAGTCCTTAGAAGGACCCTGATTACCACCATAGGGAATGGACAGGAAAAGGTTAACAAACAGTAAAGACAAATGTGACAGACAGGGGATAAAGTAAACACTGTCTTGCATACAACATTTAAACACAGAGGTAACACCAAAGGTCTAGGAGATAAACTATAAGCAAGGAAAGGAGAAACAACAAAGGAGCTCTTAGCTTAAGTCTTCTCAGAACCGATCCTATCTGCAGTCTGTATGAATGCTTTCACCGGCATCTAACAAGCAGACTGGCAGGTATAAAAAGGAAGCTAATTAGTGCATAATCAAAAGCAGCCGGGCGAGGCTGAACCTAGTCTTAGCAAAGAGCCAGGTAAAATTAACTCCCTCACCACCAAACACAAAGTAACAGCAACTCAGCTGCGAGAAGTCAGAATGTGCAATCGCGACGATCTTCGTGGCGATGCACCCATGACAGTATGTGAGTGAGATTGCCAAGGCCCAGAGCTGCCACCAGATTTCGGCCATTGTCACACACTACCAAGCCTGGCTGGAGATTAGCTGACAAAAACCACACATCGCTCTCCTGCTTGATGGCATCCCAGAGCTCCTGCGCTGTGTGGCTTCGATTCCCCATGGGAATTAATTTCAGTACGGCCTGTTGACGTTTGGCCACGGCTGTGCTCATATCGGTCGCAACAGGTAAGCGTTCACGGGTCAATGTGGAGGTATACCGTGACGGCTCGTGCAGCGATGATTCTGAGGAACTGGAGTAGGAGGAGGAATCAATGTGCACAGACTGGATTCCGCAATCCTTGGAGTTGGCAGAACACGTACAGCGCCACTGGCAAGATCTGTACCCGGCTCCACAACATTGACCCAATGGGCAGTGAGGGAAAGGTATCGTCCCTGGCCATGGGTACTGGTCCACGCATCGGTGGTCAGGTGGACCCTGCTACTGACGGCGTTTAGTAGCGCATGTTTAATGTTTCCCTCGACATGTTTTTGCAGAGCAGGGACAGCTTGCCTGCTGAAATAAAATCGGCTTGGCACATTATATTGTGGGACTGCCAATGCCATAAAGTTCCTGAAACTGTCAGTCTCCACCAGCCTGAATGACAGCATTTCAAGGGACAGGAGTTTTGCAAGGCCAGCATTCAGAGCCTGTGCTCGTGGATGGTTTGCCGAGTATGGCCGTCTTTTATCCCATGCCTGTGGTACCGATGGCTGTTTTTTGTACTGGGAGTGTGACGATGACTGTGAACTTGCTGCAGTGGGTGGAATAACAGTTTCTCTATGGACAACAGTGACCGAGGTTCTTCCATGGAGATCCTGTGAGGAAGCCAAAACAGGTGTGTGAGAACTGGAGGTAGAGGCTCGAACATGACCTAAAGATGTAGGTGCTGCTGTAGGTTGGCCTACATCTCCAGTGTGTCTTTGGAACTCAGCTACGTGCTTTGTCCGTACATGTGTCCACATATTTGTGGTATTCAGGTTCCTGATATTTTTACCTCTTTTAACTTTTTGCTTACACAGCTTGCATTGAACATAGCAAATATCATGTACAAGTCTGTCAAAAAAGGACCACGCAGTGCAAGTCATGGGAGCGCCAATTTTGACAGTTCTAAGAGAACTGCTCCCAACAGGTGCCAAACTGGAGGCTACAGGCAAGCGAGTCTGCAGCCTACCTCTCCCTCCTCTTTGTACCGTTGGGACAATCTCTTCCTCAGAGCTGCTCCCACCACTTTCCTGTTGCTCACGCCATGTTGGGTCTCGGACTTCATCATCTCCACTACCCTCTTCCAACACCTGCTGCTGTTGGATGGTCTGGGCAGCACCATGCTCCACAAAACCTGGCACCTGAGTCTCATCATCATCATAAGATGCGTTCTGCGGTGTGCTGTCCATCGGCACTGGCTCACCCGCCTCTTCAGATTGAGAGAGACACAGCTGTTGCGCATCACTGCATACTCCCTCTTCTTCAAATTGCAGAATGCTGCTTGCCTGTGCCCGTGTTTGCGAGCCAACAGATTCTGAGAACAGAAGCAGAGACTCAGCTGGCTCCTGTACAGAACTCTCTGACTGCCTTGGCAATTTGACAGGCGGTGAACAGACAGATGGTTGCTCAACAGTGTTGTGTTCCTGAGAGGAGGTGGAAGGAATTGAAGTCGATGCATTGGCTGCCATCCAACCAACAACGGCTTCAATTTGTTCTTCCCGCAGCAGGGGGGCACGCCGAGCTCCTACCAAAGTGCGCATAAAGGAACGCTCACGGGGATAAATGGTGGATGCTGTGTCACTGAGGGCGGCAGCAGACACAGAATCCCCACGTCCTCTCCCTGCTGAAACTCCACGGCCACGACCACGTGCCTTACTCACTGACTTCTTCATCTTGGTAGATTGATAAAGAAAGTCAGAAAAGTTAAAAGGCCTAAGTGTGGTTATTACGCAGAGACTGAAGTGAACACTGAAACACAACTGTTCACAATCTGTGAAAGGCTACTCCTTTGTCTACTTCTATAGTGTTTGCAACCAATGTATTGTATACGGATGGAAGCGCGTCACACTAATGGATTAGATTTTTTTCAAATATAATGGAGCAGCACCAATTAGAGAAAAATGTGAAGGATGAGGCAGTGACACACGCTCAGCAGACTACAACCAGCAGTGGTTGAAGAACTAACTGGAGCGTGATCTGCACTCAAAAAATCAAAACCTCACAGACTGCAGTGAACACTGAAACACAACTGTTCACAATCTGTGAAAGGCTACTCCTTTGTCTACTTCTATAGTGTTTGCAACCAATGTATTGGATACGGATGGAAGCTCGTCACACTAATAGTTAAATTGCATGGAGCTGCAAGAATTACACTGAAGGAAAAAAAAAATAGTCTGTGAGTGACATGTGCAGATGCCTACAGACAGCGTTGCATGCAGAGCAAACTGCAGCGTCACCTGCACTCACACACACCTTGCAGAGCTGTTAAAACAACACTGCAGGCAAAAGGAAGCTTTACACAGCGGTTGGTGCTAGCCTGCCTACAGCACAGTACACTAAATCGCAATCTCTAACTGTCCCTCAGAGTCAGCACAGCAGCGTTCTGTCCCTTACTGAATTCACAGCACAGTGACGCTAAAATGGCGGCGGCGCCTTTTATAGTGCATTCTGACATCATTTCAGCATCCAATCACAGCCATGCCATTAGTTAACATGACCGCAGCAGTACAGGATGTGCCCACACTTCTTAGGATTCCTCATTGGCTGACTAAAATCACATTGCCTCGCAAAGAATTATGGGAACTTCCGATTCCGGTTTTCGATAAGACGAAAATATCGAAACGAATTATCGAAAGGCCGATAGAGCTAATATCGGCCGATAGCCGATATTTGCATTATCGTATCGCTCAACACTACTTATATACCCCACCGACTCTCCCTGTATTCACCCCATAAACCTTTTTATCTTCTCCGGCGCTGTAATCTGGTCAGTCCCGTCTGATGGCTTCTAGTCTCTCCATCCCTCCCCCGGTTGCTGCTTGCTGTCCTCCTTCTTTAATTGACGTGGATGATTTTTCCCCGGAAATCAACAGATTCGCGGCTCGCACCTGCGCACTATGCTTTGCCCTACTGCAGAAGCATGCGCACTTTTTGGCTCTGCCAGAAGTAGGGCAAAGAATAGTGTGCAGGCACGAGCCGCGATTTCTTTGCATAGATGCAAGATTCCACTCGGCAATCAGGATGACACGAGGTGTCATCCCATCCACGTCAATGAAACAAGGGGAAGGGATGGAGTGGCCAGAAGCCATGACCATCAGACCAGACTGACTCGATTACCATACAGCGTGGGAGAACTTAAAAAGGTTTTTGGGGAGTATACAGGGAGAGTCAGGGGGTTATATAACTAGTTATTAAATACAGCAAAGGTGCTGAATAAGGTGATAGTTTTAGTTGCTGTATGACAAAACTGATGACAGGTTCCTGTGTCTATTGTAAAACAGACAAAACAGTCCACCTAAAGAAGCTTCACATTAACTTTTTTCTCTAAACCTGAGTAAAAGCTAGTGTTTTTTATGTAATTTTATTAATATACTCAACTACTGCGGCCTTCTCCGGGACCTGCGCCATTTTGCTTCTCTTCTCAGTGACATCACTACTCTACAGACTCTCCGGATCACTTCACACTCTGTGTGACCTGGAAGTTACTTTTACAATATAAATCTATGGAGCGTAAGAATGAGGCTTATAACAAGGGTCCATAGACTTACATGGTAAAAGACACTTTCACGTCACATAAAGCATAAAGTGAGTAGGAGAGCCTAAAGAGTGATGACGTCACTCAGAAGAGGAGCAGAATGGCGCTGACACCAGAGAAGGCGCTTGGTGAATATATTCATACAGTCACACTATAGCACATTTAGCACATTAACATTTACACACAATCGGGGGGGGGGAGTTAATTTGAGACTTCTTTAAAAGCAGAATATAAGTTATAGTTATATCCTTTCCTTGTAGTAGATCTGGTTACATTTAGAAATAAAGAGACTGGAATATGTGACTGCTGTGTGATATATCGGTGGCAAAACCTGTATAACATCTGAGGTCTGTGCACATAGTATATTACACACAGTATATATACTGTGGCTACAGACATCCAATGTTATATTATAAGTACAGAATATCAGATATTATTCAATCACATATTATTTACCTTGGGTATCTGTGCACATAAGATACCACATAAAGTGTAAAGATTAGTATATGAAATGGGATTGCAATTAATTTTCCTGTGGGGACACATGACAAACTGAGACTGTTGTGGAAGCCAAAATAAAATGACTGAAATTAATTCTACTCAATATTGCTATTAACATATTAATTATAATTATTATTTATTTTATATTAATATTTTTGAGTAGAGCTCATTATGCTGACACCCCCCAATATATGCAGTATGAGCCCATACACAACCCCTTCTATATAGTAAGAGCCCTCACACAGTTCCCTATATGCAGCATGAGCCCCCATTTCCTCTTTATACAGTTAGGTCCATAAATATTTGGACAGAGACAACATTTATCTAATTTTGGTTCTAGACATTACCACAATGAATTTGAAACAAAACAAATCAGATGCAGTTGAAGTTCAGACTTTCAGCTTTCATTTGAGGGTATCCACATTAAAATTGGATGAAGGGTTTAGGAGTTTCAGCTCCTTAACATGTGCCACCCTGTTTTTAAAGGGACCAAAAGTAATTGGACAAATTACTCCAAGGCTATTTCATGGACAGGTGTGGGCAATCCCTTTGTTATGTCATTCTCAATTAAGCAGATGAAAGGGCCGGAGTTGATTTGAGGTGTGGTGTTTGCATTTGGAAGGTTTTGCTGTGAAGGAAACATGCGGTCACAGGAGCTCTCCATGCAGGTGAAACAAGCTATCCTTAAGCTGCAAGAACAGAAAAAAACCCATCCAAGAAATTGCTACAACATTAGAAGTGGCAAAATCTACAATTTGGTACATCCTGAGAAAGAAAGAAAGCACTGGTGAACTCATCAATCCAAAAAGACCTGGGAGCCCACGGAAGACAACAGTGGTGGATGATCGCCGCATACTTTCTTTGGTGAAGAAGAACCCGTTCACAACATCAACTGAAGTCCAGAACACTCTCAGTGAAGTAGGTGTATCTGTCTCTAAGTCAACAGTAAAGAGAAGACTCCATGAAAGTAAATACAAAGGGTTCACATCTAGATGCAAACCATTCATCAATTCCAAAAATAGACAGGCCAGAGTTCAATTTGCTGAAAAACACCTCCAGAAGCCAGCTCAGTTCTGGAAAAGTATGCTATGGACAGATGAGACAAAGATCAACCTGTACCAGAATGATGGGAAGCCAAAAGTTTGGAGAAGAAAGGGAACGGCACATGATCCAAGGCACACCACATCCTCTGTAAAACATGGTGGAGGCAACGTGATGGCATGGGCATGCATGGCTTTCAATGGCACTGGGTCACTTGTGTTTATTGATGACATAACAGCAGACAAGAGTAGCCGGATGAATTCTGAAGTGTACCAGGATATACTTTCAGCCCAGATTCAGCCAAATGCTGCAAACTTGATTGGACGGCGCTTCATAGTACAGATGGATAATGACCCCAAGCATACAGCCAAAGCTACACAGGAGTTCATGAGTGCAAAAAAGTGGAACATTCTTCAATGGCCAAGTCAATCACCAGATCTTAACCCAATTGAGCATGCATTTCACTTGCTCAAATCCAGACTTAAGAGGGAAAGACCCACAAACAAGCAAGACCTGAGGGCTGCGGCTGTAAAGGCCTGGCAAAGCATTAAGAAGGAGGAAACCCAGCGTTTGGTGATGTCCATGGGTTCCAGACTTAAGGCAGTGATTGCCTCCAAAGATTCGCCACAAAATATTGAAAATAAAAATATTTTGTTTGGGTTATGTTTATTTGTCCAATTACTTTTGACCTCCTAAAATGTGGAGTGTTTGTAAAGAAATGTGTACAATTCCTACATTTTCTAACACATATTTTTGTTCAACCCTTCAAATTAAACGTTACAATCTGCACTTGAATTCTGTTGTAGAGGTTTCATTTCAAATCCAATGTGGTGGCATGCAGAGCCCAACTCGCGAAAATTGTGTCACTGTCCAAATAGTTCTGGCCCTGACTGTATATAGTATGAACCCGCACATAGCATCAGTCTCAGTTGCACACGCTGATTGGTGGAAGGAGCCGGAGACCAATGTATTCTCCGCTTTCTGCAACATGAGAATGCAGATAGCGGTGATATCTGGACTCGGGATGGGGGTTGGAGAAAGTATGGTGCAGCTCCTGAACCTCTGTTTTCAGCCCTTTGGCTACTCAGTCTGCAGACCAGACTGGAACAGCCAGATGGTCAGATGTGACCCGCACTTTGCCTAGGTCTAGTGTATGATATACTGTGTAATGTTGTAATATTAGAAAAGCGAGAGGATGTCAGAGCTCATAGCTTAGCGATAGAAATAGGAAGAGAAAATCATGCAACAATTAACTAGTTCTCTAGACAGTAATGTGTTGTACAACTGCAGCAGTGAAGAAGTTACTGTAAGTGTAGCAGTCTGCAAATAATACACAAATTCAATTTATAGGGGGGTAGACATGTGACTCAATGTGATTGATGAGGATGTAGCTGTCATCTGTACTGTTGCATTTTGAATTACAATCAGATTTTTAGTCTTCATTCTTAATGAACTAGAAAACAGCAGCAAGGCTTCACAATATTTTTGGTTGAAAAAATATCTGAAATCAGTCTAAGTCAAAAGATGATATCCTTTGCTTATCACAAGAGACTGTACTGACGTTTTGCATTTCTTATGCAATCCTTTTGGTGAAGGGTGAGTAACTGTATTGTCAGTTATTTAACTGTGACAATACACATTAATACAGAATGATTGCTTATTCAAGTTTCTTAATGGTATTATAAAAGCAGGATAACATTTTTAAGAATTAAAAAAATAGATAAACTATTTAATCATTTTTAAAAAAAAAAAAATACAATAAAAAACAAATGTGGTAAATGTCATGAATCCTCCCAGAAATGGCTGTGTTTGATACTCCATTTTTTCAATTTGTTATTGTCATTTGAACAAATGTTGCTTTGATCAATAATGCAAAAACTATAGATCTTACCATTCCATCTGAAGAAGAGCTCAGATTCATCTTGGCCAAAGCAAGATGGACTGTCAGCACAGCTTGGTGTTGGGTTACAGCTTGTACAACTTTGGGATCAAGACTGCAAAAAACGCCCATTATGGACTACCTTCTAATTCCTCCTGATGAATCAGTATGAACGGGAAATGCAGAAGTAGCTATATGGGGTTTTTCTTATTGAAGTGAATATATGCATCTTGTTTGGGCCTGGTTTTGTTTATTTTCTATCATCCCATATGGGTTTAAGGATACAGGTGTATGAGGTGTACTTATACCTGTACATGAGTTGGATTAAACACAATTTATTGTGTAGTTGTTTGAGCATTTATGAATATTAGGGGTATTGTGTATATATATATATATATATATATATATATATATATATATATATTGTGTGTGTTACATAAAACAAAAATACAAATGAAACCACTATCCTACACCATACCCCTTTGACCATTCTATTAACCAGCTACAGATGCATCTCACAAAATTAGAATATCATCAAAATCTTAATTTATTTCATTCTTCAATACAAAAAGTGAAACTCATATATTATATAGGATCATCATTACAGAGTGATCTATTTCAAGTGTTTAATTCTGTTAATGTTGATGATTATGGCTTACAGCCAATGAAACCCCAAAAGTCATTATCTCAGTATATTAGAATAATTTATAACACAAGCTTGAAAAAATTATTTTAAAATCCAAAATGTTGGCCTACTGAAATGTATATTCAGTAAATGCACTCAATACTTCATACTATTTTAGGGTCTGCGGAACGCACCAAATATAAGATGTGGAGAGGTGCGTTCGCAGCCCGGGGTCCACCGTGCAGGCAGAGCCTGCGCTAGTAAAATGGCGCAAGAAGCGAACTCTGTTATCCCGCAGAGTCGCCAAAATAAACGCCATAACGCGCTGTGGCAATATTTGCAAACTCTGTTAATCCACAGAGCCGCTAGAAGGAGAGCCGCAGCGCTATATGGCGATGTGTGGGAACTCACTTAACACAACTGAGTCGCAAAACAAACATGCTAGGGCGCTGTCTAGCATTGAAAGCGAACCCTGTTATGTCACAGAGCCGCTGAGACAAACTTCTGTGTCCTGTCAGGCACCCAGGTACACAGTGAACAGCTAAGCGAACATAGAACGTGATCATGCGCTAATGTCCTCGCGGGAGTCACCCACAATCTATGGCGTCTGAACATCCAGGGCCGTCCAGGCCCTGAATACGGCAATCAAACTCCTCACCGGTTATGCCAGCAATCTAGGGCATCTAGGACACCGACCCTGACCATCTAGCATATCAAACTCCTCACCGATTAAGTCGGTATTCTAGGGGCTTATTTCAGCCGGGCCCTAACCACGCACACGCATGACCACACTGGCGCTAAGCATATAATGATTGATATTAGCGCATGGCGGCCCAGCCATGCCACCCTTTTATAGCAACAGCTACAGGACCTGCCAGAAACAAGGACCAATGAGAAACTGTTCCAAACACATGTAGTTTCAGGACCTTCCTGGCAGACCAATAGAAGCTGCTGCAGTACCTGAACATGTGACCCCTGATCTCCAATGAGAGATCTTACCCTGGGCATGCTCAGAAGGGGAAAAGCAGGACTTCGTCCCAAAGACGTCTGCTCCAGCACTGGCTATAATAGCAGATCCAGGAGAGGCAGCAGCAAGTCTCTGCACAGTACTGGAATGGGCAAGACGCTGGGACCAACGTCTCTGCTGAGCAGGCTCCACTGCGGCCGGAGATGAATGGGGGACCGCAGCGGGACTGGTTTGAGACTTCCCTTGTGCAGCAGCGGGAACTCGAACCCTAACATTACCCCCCCCTAGGGCTCCCCCCTTCTTTGGGCCTCGCTGTGCTCAAAGGCAGCGATGAGCTGCGGAGCGTGAACATGCTCGGCAGGCTCCCAGGACCTATCCTCAGGCCCATAACCCCTCCAATCCACCCAAAAAAATTTTTTTGCCTCGTACCACCTTGCACCCAACAATGGTGTTCACCTCATGATCGTCGGTAGATGAACCCGACGTCCCGGCAGATGACTCGGAAAACCGAGAAATGGCCACGGGTTTCAGGAGGGACACGTGAAAGGTGTCGGTGATACCAAGGCGAGGCGGAAGGGCTAGGCGGTAAACCACCGGGTTCACATGCTCAAGAACTTTAAAGGGGCCCAAAAAGCGAGGTGCCAACTTGGTGGACTCTAAACGTAGCCTGATGTTTCAGGCAGAAAGCCACACTAGGTCACCCGGAGCAAATGTAAGAGCGGGGCGCCGATGGGCATCGGCCGAAGACCTCATCCTCTCTTTGGAGGCCTGAATGGCATCCTGGGTGCGGTCCCAAATGTCCCTTGCCTCCACAGCCCAGTCTGCCACCCTGGAATCGCCTGAAGACACGGGCATGGGCACTGGTACCCGCGGATGCTGACCGTAGTTCAGGAGGAATGGGGTCTGTCCGGTGGAGTCAGCCACAGCATTATTTAGAGCGAACTCAGCCCACGGTAGCAAGGATGCCCAGTCATTCTGCCTGGCAGAGACAAAATGTTGCAGGTATGTGACCAAGGTCTGGTTGGCCCTCTCTACCAACCCATTCGTCTCTGGATGGTATGCAGAGGAGAGATTCAACTCAATGCTGAGTAAACGACACAGCTCTCTCCAGAACCGAGACACAAACTGGGGACCTCGATCACTGACGATTTTGTCTTGCATACCGTGTAGGCGGAAAATATGCCTAATGAATAATGCTGCCAAGGCCCGTGCAGATGGTAACCGTGGTAACGGCACTAGGTGCACCATTTTGGAGAAGTGGTTGGTTATCACCCAGATGATGGTGCAGCGCCGAGACTTGGGTAAGCCCACCACAAAATCCATCCCGACCATCTCCCAAGGCCTGTCTGCCACCGGCAAAGGGAAAAGTAACCCAGCTGGCCGTTGTCGAGGGGACTTATTCTTGGCGCAGGAGACCCACGCCTGAACGTATTCCCTGACGTCACGGGCCATCTGCGGCCACCAGTATGTCCTCGCCAGCAACTCAGAAGTCCTTTTTGTCCCAAAATGTCCACCCACCCTGGACGAATGTGCCCAAGAGAGTACTTCCGGTCGCAAATTGGTGGGCACAAAAGTCTTGCCCGGAGGCACAGACTCAAGCGAAACCGGAGCCACCGTTCTTAGGCTCTCTGTGGGGACAATAATCCGAGGCTCCTCCTCCACCTCCTCAGAGGACACCACGGAGCGAGATAGAGCATCTGCGCGAATGTTCTTCTCACCGGAGAGGAAATGGAGGGTGAAATGGAACCGGGAGAAGAACAAGGACCATCTGGCCTGACGTGAATTTAGCCGCTGGGCTGTCTGCAAATACACCAAGTTCTTGTGGTCCGTGAATACTTGGAAGGGGAAGCGAGCCCCCTCCAGAAGATGTCTCCACTCGGAGAATGCCAACTTCATAGCCAGTAACTCCCTGTCTCCGATGGAATAATTCCTCTCTGCTGGTGTAAAGGTCTTGGAAAAGAAGAAGCAGGGATGCTTCCGACCCTGGGCATCCTTTTGAAAGAGGACTGCTCCAGCACCAACAGAAGAGGCATCCACCTCTAAAATAAACGGTTTATCGACATCGGGGCGATGTAAGATGGGAGCACTGGCGAAATGCGACTTGATGGAGGAGAACGCCTTGATGACCTCCTCTGACCACAACTTGGGATTAGCTCCCTTCTTGGTGAGGCTACCAAGGGAGCTACCAAAGTAGAGAAGTGGGGAATGAATTGGCGATAGTAGTTAATGAACCCCATAAAGCGCTGCACCACCTTAAGGGAGTGGGGTTCTTGCCAATCCATCACAGCATGTAATTTGGTAGCATCCATAGCCAATCCCTGGGTGGAGATGATATTGCCCAGGAAA
>JARQOD010005944.1:0-45431 GCA_033576555.1 Oophaga sylvatica
TACCTTGACCGAGAGGTCTAGAATCAATAGAGACTATAGGGACCGGTTTGGCCAATACACTCAGTTGCATACCATGCACCTGGGCAAACCGAGCGTCCACCAGATTAGCCCCGGACCCACTATCAAGAAAAACAGAAATCCTCTCAGTTCTAGTACCAATCACCACCTCCGCAGGCACGAGAAACTGAGAGGGATTTGGGGACGAAATACACACTCCCAGGTTAACTCCTTTGCTCGAAGAGGCCCGGGATGGACACCCCCCAACAAAATGTCCCTCTCTCCCGCAAAAGAAACACCTTCTAGTCTTGCGGCGCACCGCCGATTCCCTCCTACAAAAAGATGTCCCTCCCAACTGCATGGGTTCCTCAGAACAGACATGGGGAACCTCAGTATAAGGGACTTTAGTAGTAGGTGGAGTCATCACGGGAGGCGGAGTTACCTCGCGTCTTCCCCGAATTCGTCTATCCATGCGAATAGTGAGGGCCATAGCAGCCTCCAGTGATGGAGGAGAATCATACTGAGCCAACACATCTTTTAATTTGTCAGACAACCCTTGACAAAACTGGCTCCTAAGAGCTGGGTCATTCCACTGAGTATCTGTTGCCCATCTACGGAACTCAGAAGAATATTCCTCCGCTGGACGATTTCCTTGCCGTATTTTACGTAACTTTGTTTCAGCAAGGGAAACTCGATCCGGATCATCATATACCAGACCCAGGGCAGTAAAAAATCGATCCACTGACTGGAGATCTGGGGAGCCTGGAGGAATAGAGAACGCCCAAGATTGAGGGTCCCCTTGTAAGAGCGAGATAACAATTCCCACCCTCTGCTCTTCACTCCCAGATGACCGAGGCCGCAGCCGAAAGTACAATTTACATGCCTCCCGGAAAGTAAAAAATTTGTCCCGCCCAGCAGTGAACCTGTCCGGGAGAGCAACCTTAGGTTCAGATCTGGTTTGCTCCGGGGGGAACAAAACCTTGGACTTAATGTCTGCAAACTCCATGGACAACCCCTGCAACTGCCGGGCCAGCTGGGCTACTGGATCCATGACAGCTGGGGAGAATCTTTAGTATGGCCGGTGAAAATGTCACGCTGTATAGCAGATATATATATATGTGATGTCAGTAATCTATATCAAAAGGGCAACATACAATATAACATGCGCATAGATATATGATAACATAGAATTACCTGACAGAATGTCCAGTGGGTCAATACGGAATCCGTTATACGCTGTCTCCGGCTAGAGGGTGACCAGGGTCTATGCTGACCCTAAACTGGGGTCCTAACTAATCCCTCTACCTGGAGGTACTGTTAAAGGTACAGAGGTCCAGGCCACCAGCGTAAACCCTGTCTCCTATCAATCCCTGCCAACTGTAATCTAGTCCTAAGAAGGACCCTGATTACCACCAAAGGGAATGAACAGGTAACGGTTAATGAACAGAAAGACATACAAGAAAGACAAGAAATAAAGTAAATAAAGTCTTACATACAACACTCACACACAGTAGGAACACCTAAGGTCTCAGAGATAAACTATAAGCTATAAGAGTAAAAACAACTAAGGAGCTCTTAGCTTAAGTATTCTCAGAACCGATCCAGTCTGCTAGACTACATGAATGCTTTCACCGGCATCTAACAAGCAGACTGGCAGGTATATGAAGGAATCTAATTAGAACATAATCAAAAGCAGCCGGGCGAGGCTGGACCTAGTCTTAGCAAAGAGCTAGGTAAAATTAACTCCCTCATTACCAAACACAAAGAAACAGCAACTCAGCTGTGAGAAGTCAGAGTGTGTAATCGCGACGATCCTTGTGGCGATACACCCATGACACTGGCATGTCAGAGTGAGGAGACTTATGAATGCTATGATACTCCTCTGGGAAATTAAAAATGCAAATTTCCTTTTTCAGAGGGAAAGATGAGTAAAACTCTAGTTCCACTTATTGGAAGTAGCAATCCTTCAAGTCAACATTAACTCTTTAGCAAGCCTTGCCACATGACTTAGGATAAAAGCCAAACCAGAATTTCAATTTGCAGACACAGTGTTTCAGGGTTTTGCCCCTCATCAGTGCAAAGTATGAGATCTGATTTGGCTAGGTGAATTTCCAAGAGGATCATGCATAGCATGTATAAGTTTCTTCACTCTGAAATGCCAGGCCTTGCTTGTCACTCTCCACAAGAAGAAACGTTACACCTTAGATCCCAGTCTTAAGCTTCTCATCTAGCCAAATCAGATCTCATACTTTGCACCTCCACAGAGTCTTGTGAGCGCTTGTTTTTTTTCAGGATGAGTTGATGTTTTTATTGGTACCATTTTTGGGCACATGACATATTTTGATTGCTTTCTATTCCAATTTTTGGGAGGCAGAATGAACAAAAACCAGTAGCGATGAGACATCAAGTCTTCGTTGTGCATCAATATACCAAGCAGCCGCCCCCTCCATGGATTGGTAGCTTGTGAGCGGTTGTCTCATCGGTATTCTTGCACCTGTGTTGCCGCTATCTTAACTATATGGGTCCACTGCATCCTGATAGTGCATTTGTTTGAAGGCCTGGGCAGGTGAGCATCTCTGCCTTTTTGCTGTATTTCTTGAATTTTTGGAGGATTTTTAAGTCCTCTTTTTGTGCTATTGCTGTTTAGTGTAGTTACTTGTAAGCGTGAGGATCCGTGAAGTGGATTACAAGCTTACGTACTTTGGCCAAAATACCAACTAATACCTCACATTTTTTTATGTGTTTTTTGCACTTTATTTTACAGGGTGCAGGTGGGCCCATTTTGTCTTGTAAACTGTGGTGTCTGTTCAAATGGGATGCATTTTAATAGCGCTGGGCAGCCCGCCTGATCTAATAGAAGGGTGTAAATACTAGGCTGTTTAACTGGATGCTTTGCATTGCCATAGTGTGAACAGTGCTACATACAAGTCTTCATTGTGCATCAATATGCCAAGCAGCCGCCCCCTCCATGGATTGGTAGGTTATGAGCGGTTGTCTCATCGGTATTCTTGCACCTGTGTTGCCGCCATCTTAACTATATGGGTCCACTGCATCCTGATAGTGCATTTGTTTGAAGGCCTGGGCAGGTGAGCATCTCTGCCTTTTTGCTGTATTTTTTGAATTTTTGGAGGATTTTTAAGTCCTCTTTTTGTGCTTTTGCTGTAAAATCTACAATAGCTCAAAAACCAGACACTATATTCCTCCATACAGTATTATGACCACCACATAGTGCGCCATACAGAATAATGAGCCCCATATATTGCTCCATACAGAATAATTGGTCCCATATAATGTTCCATACAGTATATGATGAGCTTCACATACTGCTCCTGTCACGGGTGTGTCGCTGCAAAGATCGTCGCGATTGCACACCCTGACTTCTCACAGCTGAGTTTCTGCTGCTGGGTGTTTTTCGGCAATGAGAGAGTTAATTCTCCTTCTCTCTGTGCTGACAAGACCAGCCTCGCTCAGCTGCAATTAATGTTGTGATAATTGGTTTCCTTCAGATACCTGCCTGTCTGCTAGGGAAGTGTCGGTGAAAGCATTCATGCAGACCAGCAGAGCGGATCATATTGAGAAGTCTAAAGCTAAGAGTACCTGTTGTGGTTTTCTCCTCTCCTCGCTTTATTTTTTATCTCCTTACCCGTTGGTGTTCCCTCTGTAGTGGTAGTTTTGTATGCAAGGTGTGTTTTGTTTTACCCCTTGTACTGTCTCGTTTGTCTTATACTGTGTGTAGGCAGTTATCTTCCTGTTTCCCTGTGGTGGTAATCAGGGTCCTTCTCAGGACTAGATTACAGTGGTCAGGGATTCACAGGAGATAGGGTTACGCTGGCGGCCTGGACCTCTGTACCATCAACAGTACCTCCAGGTAGAGGGATTAGTCAGGACCCCAGCTTAGGGTCAGCATAGACCCCGGTCCTCCTGTATGCAGAGACAGCGTGACATTTTCATCGACCAATAAAGATTTTCTCCAGTCACCATGGATCCAGTAGTCAGTCTAGCTCGGCAGTTGCAGAGTTTGTCCATGGAGCTGGCGGACGTTAAGTCCAAGGTTTTGTACCCCCCGGAGCAGGCCGGACCTGAACCTAAAGTAGCTCTCCCTGACAGATTCACTGGGGGCGGGACAAGTTTTTTGCTTTCCGGGAGGCATGTAAATTGTACTTTCGGCTGCGACCTCGGTCATCTGGGAGTGAAGAACAAAGGGTGGGGATTGTCATCTCGCTCCTACAAGGAGACCCCCAATCCTGGGCGTTCGCTCTCCCCCCGGGCTCCCCAGCTCTCCAGTCAGTGGATAGGTTTTTTGCAGCTCTGGGTCTTGTATATGATGACCCGGATCGGGTCTCCCTTGCTGAATCTAAGTTACGTAGGATACAGCAGGGAGATCGTCCGGCGGAGGAATTCTGTTCGGAGTTCCGTAGGTGGGCCACGGACACCCAGTGGAATGACCCGGCTCTTAGGAGTCAGTTTTGTCAAGGTTTATCTGACAAATTAAAGTATGTGCTGGCACAGTATGACCCTCCCACGTCACTGGAAGCAGCTATGGCCCTTGCTATTCGTATTGACAGACGTCTTCGGGAGAGGTGCGGGTAACTTTGCCCCCTGTGATGACTCCACCTTCCTCAAGGGTCCCTTTTACTGAGGTTCCCCTGGTCACTCCAGAGGAGCCTATGCAATTAGGAGGGACATCATTCCGGGGAGGGGATCGGTGGGGCGCCACAAAACAAGAAGTTGTTTCTTCTGTGGGAGAGAGGGACATTTTATTGGGAGGTGTCCATCCCATCCTTTGCAAAGTGAGAAGTCGCTGGAAAACTATTGATCCCAGATTGTGTGGTGGACGGCAATCTGGGAGTAAGTATTTCGTCCCTAAATTCATCTCAGTTTCTCGTACCGGCAGAGGTGGTGGTGTCGGCAGTATGCTCTGAGCTTGAGGAGGAGGTATTGGAGGCTCAGGGGACGCCCCTGTAGGACCTCCAGGGAGACTGTTTGTTCCAAATCAGTTGCGACAAAAGGTGATCGAGGCACACCATAATTCAGCTTTGGCAGGACACCCAGGGAGTAAAGCAACTGAGGATCTCCTCTCGCGCCGGTTTTGGTGGCCTAACTTACATAGGGAGGTGGTAACTTTTGTCGCGTCCTGCGAGGTTTGTGCGCGCTCTAAGACCCCACATACCCGTCCGTCTGGGACCCTCTTACCTTTGAAGATCCCGGAGCGTCCGTGGACTCATCTGTCTATGGACTTCATTACGGACCTCCCGCCATCTTCGGGTAAAACAGTCATACTCGTTGTAGTGGACAGGTTCAGCAAGATGGCACATTTTATCGCTCTTCCTGCTCTTCCTAATGCTAAGACTCTTGCGCAGGTGTTTATTGGGGAGATTGTAAGACTTCACGGGGTACCCTCCGATGTGGTGTCGGATCGGGGGTCTCAGTTTGTGTCCAAATTCTGGAAAGCATTTTGTACACGGCAGGGGATGCAGTTGTCATTTTCATCGGCTTTTCACCCGCAGACCAATGGTCAGACAGAGCGTCTGAACCAGAGCTTGGAGACATATCTCCGGTGTTTTGTGTCAGAGAACCAGGAGGACTGGGCTTCTTTCTTGCCTCTGGCGGAGTTTGCTCTAAATAATAGGCGGAGCGAGTCCACTGGTAAGTCCCCGTTTTTTGGGGCATATGGTTTTCACCCCCAGTTTTGTACCTTCAATAGGGGGGCTCTTCTGGGGTTCCTGAGGAGGAACGATTTTCGTCGTCACTTGCTTCAGTGTGGAGAGGAGTGCTGAATAATCTGAGTACTATGGGGAACCGATACAAACGTATGGCTGATAGGAGGAGAGTGTCTGGTCCAGACCTAAGTGTGAACGATCTGGTATGGTTGTCTACCAAGAATATAAAACTTAAGGTTCCCTCCTGGAAACTGGGTCCCAGGTTCATCGGGCCATACAAGATCAGTTCTATAATTAATCCGGTTGCATTCCGTCTTGACCTCCATCCCACATTTAAAATTCATAATGTGTTCCACAGATCGTTGCTTAAGAGGTATGTGGCGCCGGTGATACCTTCACCTTTACCTCCTCCTCCTGTGGTGGTCAATGGTAACTTGGAGTTCCAGGTGTCGAGCGTCATCGATTCACGTCTGAATCGCCGGTCCCTTCAGTACCTTGTTCATTGGAAGGGGTATGGTCCTGAGGAGAGGACGTGGGTTCCTGCGTCGGATATTAACGCAGACCGATTGGTTCGGGCCTTCCACACTACTCACCCAGATAAACCCGGCCCTGAGGGTCCGGAGGCCCCTCGTAGAGGGGGGGTACTGTCACGGGTGTGTCGCTGCGAAGATCGTCGCGATTGCACACCCTGACTTCTCACAGCTGAGTTTCTGCTGCTGGGTGTTTTTTCGGCAATGAGAGAGTTAATTCTCCTTCTCTCTGTGCTGGACAAGACCAGCCTCGCTCAGCTGCAATTAATGTTGTGATAATTGGTTTCCTTCAAATACCTGCCTGTCTGCTAGGGAAGTGTCGGTGAAAGCATTCATGCAGACCAGCAGAGCGGATCATATGAGAAGTCTAAAGCTAAGAGTACCTGTTGTGGTTTTCTCCTCTCCTCGCTTTATTATTTATCTCCTTACCCGTTGGTGTTCCCTCTGTAGTGGTAGTTTTGTATGCAAGGTGTGTTTTGTTTTACCCCTTGTACTGTCTCGTTTGTCTTATACTGTGTGTAGGCAGTTATCTTCCTGTTTCCCTGTGGTGGTAATCAGGGTCCTTCTCAGGACTAGATTACAGTGGTCAGGGATTCACAGGAGATAGGGTTACGCTGGCGGCCTGGACCTCTGTACCATCAACAGTACCTCCAGGTAGAGGGATTAGTCAGGACCACAGCTTAGGGTCAGCATAGACCCCGGTCCTCCTGTATGCAGAGACAGCGTGACAGCTCCAGGATATGAAAGTCCCCATATAATGTGCCATAAAGTATAGGACGGTCCCCATAGAGTAGAATGACCCCACATATTTCTCCATACAGTATAATGAGTTGCATATAAAGTTCCATACAGTATATATGGGCCCCATATATTGCTCCATACAGAATGGGCTCCATATAATGCTCCATACAGAATAGGCCCCATATGATACTCCATACCCTATATGATGCCCCATAGATAATGAACCCCATATGATTCTCCAGTATATGATGGGCCCCATGGATGCTGCTCCAGTGTCTGATCTGCCCCATTTAGAATGCTCCAATACATGATGGGCCCCATGGATGCTGCTCCAGTGTCTTATGGGCCAAAAGAAAGCTCCATATATAATGGGCCCATTATTAATGTACCAGTGTATAATGGGCCCCTGGAAATGCTGCTCCTGTGTCTGATGTCGCCCATTTACAATACTCCAGTATATGATGGTCCCCATGGATGCTGCTCCAGTGTGCTATGGGCCAAAAGAAAGCTCCATATATAATGGGCCCCATTATTAATGTACCAGTGTATAATGGGCCCCGAAATGCTGCTCCTGTGTCTGATTTCCACCATTTACAATACTCCAGTACATGATGGACCCCATGGATGATGCTCCAGTGTCTTATGGGCCAAAAGAAAGCTCCATATATAATGGGCCCCGTTATTAATGTACCAGTGTATAATGGGCCCCAGAAATGCTGCTACTGTGTCTGATGTCCCCCATTTTCAATACTCCAGTATATGATGGGCCCCATGGATGATGCTCCAGTGTGTTATGGGCCAAAAGAAAGCTCCATATATAATGGACCCCATTATTAATGTACCAGTGTATAATGGGCCCCAGAAATGCTGCTCCTGTGTCTAATGTCCCCCATTTACAATACTCCAGTATATGATGGACCCCATGGATGATGCTCCAGTGTCTTATGGGCCAAAAGAAAGCTCCATATATAATGGGCCCAATTATTTATGTTCCAGTGTTTAATGCGCCACGTACATGCTGCTCCAGTGTCTGATCTGCCCCATTTAGAATGCTCCAATACATGATGGGCCCCATGGATGCTGCTCCAGTGTCTTATGAGCCAAAAGAATGCTCCATATATAATGGGCCACATTATTATTGATCCAGTGTAAAATGCTCCCATATATTCTTCCAAACATTACAAAAAATGAAATACCTCTCCTCGCTGTGCACTGTTCTACTCTGGATTCCTCAGCGTCGCCATGTTACAGCTCTCTGCAGTTGGACTGTTTAGGCAGAGGGAGTACAGACGTGACGTTATTGCGCTCTGTAACCTGAATGTTACTGTCAGGAAATGTGGAAGACGTCACAGCGGTGGAGCATGGAGAGGTAAGTATTGCAAGTGCTGGGGCCCTTAGCAAGCAGGGGGGGCCGACTCGTGGGCGACATCATTGGCACAGGGCCCCTCATAGTACGCCGGTGTGTCTGACGGCGAGTGGGCCCATCCCACCGTCAGAGACAATTTTTTGTACTATGAAGGGCCCTGTACCAGTGCCGTCGCCCACGAGTCTGCCCCCCCACCTGCTCCGGGAACCGGCACTTGCCCGGGTGCGCCAGGTGCTGACGCTGGCCCTGGGGGCGTGATTTGTACGTTTTGTAGTCCGTCCACGCTTGCAAGTGTGTGGCACCCCAGGAGTTTGGTTGCCACAGTGACCTTGCCTCACTCCAGGGAGGAGTGATGTCAAGCCTGAAAGCAAGGAAGGATCCTTTTAACAGGTAACACAGCATACAACACCTTTCCTACTTCGGACCCGAAGGGGGAGATCCAACACCTGGTTTCAGGAGAGCTCCTCGAGAACATTCTGGCTGGGGGAGGAGTTAGTGAGTGTGACTGGAGGGACAAGAGAGAAGAGACGTGTGGAGACAAGTTGTGGAAAAGAGTGGCTAGAGAGAGCTCACCCCCAGGTCGGAGCACCAGAAACCGGACCCCCGGAGTCCGAGGCTCAGTTGAAAAAATAAAGTCCCAGCAGCAGAATCCGGAGGGCAGGAGACAGCAGGTTCTCTGCCCCAACTAATACTGTACTACACAGCACCAGCACATGTGAGCCGGAGACTCCATAAGTGAGTGATTCCTGAAGCAGGTTACAGCTGCCTGTTATGAGAGTGAAGTTCTACCTAGACAAGAGACAGAGAGAGGAACTTGGACGGAGCTTATAGCAGCCAGTGCCTCAGAGAATAGCGCTAGAAAGGAGACCTCACATCCCACCTGAAGTAAGGGGATTCCAAATTGCTTTCAGGCCGACCGACTCCAACACCATCTGTACTCAGTGCCCTGGACACTTTGCCTGCAAAAACTGTGAGTAAAGCTTTGGAAACTGCATCTGACTGTGTCTCCTCAAGTCCTTCCTGCAAAACACACTCCACTCTGCTACATCTTTCAGCACCATTACTTTCTATACCATCTCTCTGCCCTGGGACAAGCTTCACTTGTGGGAAGCTATTCCAACTCTGCTGCATCATACCATCTGTCCCAGAGGATCTGCACTGCAGCGCTTGTCACCTCTGACCTGAAACCACAGGTTGCGTCACGAATACCTTACTACAAACTGTATCATCCCCTGTACATATTCCCCTTTTATTGGACGCCCAGGGCCACGGACCGGGTCACTGCCGCTGTGACACATCCCCTTTAAGACACCGGCCCGGTACCGAGTATCCCACTCCCCTGGCGGGCGATCCAAGTGCATGTTCATGAAATGTCTAAGCATGCAACTGGTATTCAAATTTCAGAGATTTTTCCCTCGGCTAAAGGTCCTTCCGAACTGTTTACAGATAACCTTTGCCTCAGTAATAGGATTTCGGTCCAAAAAGTGCCACACTGGACTCTTCCTACTATGGTATCAATTTTCAGGGCTTGCACACTGTGCAAATTTGACCGTCTGGCCAAGCTGTCCTGCAACTCTCTTTTTGTTTTCTAACACCTTTTTGGACTGCTAGGGGCCTGCCAGATTACCGCTGCTGCGATGTCGATGCCCGCTGCGGATCCTTCTCCTCTTCTGAGCTATTGCCAGCGGCACCCTCTTCCCCAAATGGATGCCAATCCGTGTCAACAACTGGGTCATCCATTACCTCCTCTTCAATGTAATCTGGGGCACCTGAGTTTCATCAGGGTCAGATTCTGGCTCAGTAAACTGCGAGGGATATGTAGTACTGTGGGTGAATGTACCAGCAGAATCATCTAGCAGTGGCTGTGCATCATGATGTGCACTCCATCTCTGATTCATGTTGGACTGGGGAATTCAGGATTTGACTTGCTAACCCAGGCATGGTATGTGAAAAGTGCTCCATTGAGTAATCTGAAGTGTCAGCTGCTGCATCCTTCACTTTTGGTGGGGGTGAAGCACACAAGGAAAGGTGTTGTTCCAGACCAGTAGCCAGCATTGACGACTCAGTCCTTGCATTTTTTGAAACTTCAGAAGAGGAGGCAATATACAAAATAATGGAAACACCTAACGTTTTGGTATCATCATCTTCGAACATGTTATAAACATGCAAACTGTGACATATGGTAATGTTTTGTAGTTGATTAGTGTTATGCCATATGTGTATGTCAATTAACTGTTTGTTTTGCATAACTGTAAGAACATTGATGAGAAACTGATACCAATGGCAGACCTCTCTGATTTTCAAAGAGGCAAAATAGTTGGTGCTCGGATGGCCGGCGCTAGTGTAACCAAAAGTGCCCGAATGCTTGGCGTGTCAAGAGGTACTATCTCCAAAGTAATGACTGAGTTTGACAGCGAAGGAAAAAAGCAACTGAAAAAAAAAGAAAGGTACATTTCATAGAAGAAGAAAATATACATGAGAGTATACTACAGGCATATGAATCCACAGGAGAGGTAGATTCTAATGATTCTCAGCGGGAGGATACTGAACAGTCCCCCATTGGAAAGCGAAAATCCCACCCTTCTTCTCATCCCATATTTGACGCTACTCTGGCTGCCTGGAAAACATTTGCTAAACAGAAAAGAGGTACTAATAAATTAACCTTCCTTCAAAATCTCCCTCTCCACTTAATCAGCTCCCTATACCATACAGCCATCGATCGACTCCATTTTGACTGAACATGACGTTAAAAAAATCAAGGATTTGGTCAGTGAATCTAGTCTTATCCCTTTCTCCAAAATCAAAGTCTCCTCTTCTTCATTCCTCCAGTATCTCATGTTGAAGGATTTGATTGTGCTATTTCTGGCCTCTAAACCAAGCCTATCTGAGCCTGCCGCCAACCTTATTACCAACGTTAATCATAACATTTTTGGGAGCACCTCTTACATTTATATGTAGCTCAATAAAAGTCAGAAATTCATCAAGGCCTAGAACTTTCTGAAATGGGACCAATAGTTACATATATCCCCAAGTCCGCAAGAATGGGACAGGCTTGTTTAATTTCCTACTCCGCTTCTATCTCTATGTCGCTCCAATAGACTCACTATTAAATACTAATGTGCTGGTATTACACTCCAGCCCGACTCTCTTGGATTAATTCAGAACACTCCTCGTCCTGCTGGAGAGGTTGTGGCCAATATGGCAGTTTGCTTCATATACTCTGCTACTGTCCCCATATTAGCCTCTTTGTAAAATAGTGTGTCTCTAATTAATTACTTACAAAATCCATTACTCTATCTCCGCAACTAGCTCTTTTATCCTTTAGACTCGGAGGGCATTTCTCTTTCCTCTATTCCCTTTGGGTAATTGTTCTTCTAGTAGTTAGGCAACTAATTGCCTTCCATTGTAAAGGCTGGGTCTCACATAGCGATACACCAGCGATCCCGACAACGATCAGGATCGCTGGTGTATCGCTACATTATCGCTGCTGAGCTGCCAAACAGGCAGCTCAGGCAGCGATCAGTACAAGCGACACTGCGGGTAACATCTCTTAGTTACCCGCAGTGTACCTTGGATACCAGCGCCCTGATGCAGGGAGCTGGTAACCAAGGTACACATTGGGTTTCCAGGCGCTGCGCGGTGCCTGGAAACCCGCTGTGTACCTTGGTTACCAGCTCCCTGCTTCAGGGAGCTGGTATCCAAGGTACACAGCGGTTTTCTAGGCACAGCCCCGCGCCTGGAAAGCCGCTGTGTACCTTGGTTACCAGCGGATCGCTGGTCTCCCGCCTGTCATACGCAGCGATGCGTGCCTGTCAGCTGGAGACCAGCGATCAAAAAAATGTCCTGGCCTTTCAGCGACGATCAGCGATACCCGGCAGGGGGGCTGATCGTCGCTAAATGTCACACACAGCGATATCGCTGGTGAGCTCGCTGCTGCGTCACAAAACTAGTGACTCAGCAGCGATCTCGTTAGCGATATCGATATGTGAGACGGGGTTTAAGAGGCCTGACCCTCCCGTTATCCAAGATGTAATTGACAGAATGACCCTCCATAAACCCTTCGAGCAGAAGGTAGCTCTGATACATAACAACCTAGACAAATTTTCTCGAAAATGGTCCAGCTGGATACCTTTATTCCCTTAAAAGTATATTCAGATAAGCCATATTATTGTCATCTTTCTTGATGAATGGTTACTATTTATAATATTGCCTTTGAAGTCATATAATATGTGTAATGCCTGTATAAATTAATATGATATTTTCCTGGAAATTGGGACGGAAGGTCCACTTGGTCCCTTATTTCCTTGTTGTATTTCCCCTTCCCTTTTCTGCTTCTCCCCTCCCTTATTGTTTCATAAATACTTATGAAAAATTTTGGAAAAGAAAGAGAAGGAAAAACGTCCACAGTAAAGCACAGGTACGGCCGAAAATCGAAGTTGACTGACAGAGACTGTCGGACTGTAAAGCGAATTGTGAGAGAGGATCGCAAGACCACGGCTCAGAAAATCACTGCTGAGCTCAATGAACACCTACAGAAACCAGTTTCCACGAAAACTCTTCGTCCGGAGATGAACAAATCAGGATTCAACGGAAGATCTGCTATTCCAAAACCGCTGCTCTCAATGACAAATGTTTCCAAGTGTTTAGAGTGGTGTAGAAACCTCCAGAATTGTTCCCTCGACCAGTGGAAACATGTGATATTCTCAGAAGAATCATTGTTTACCCTATTCACAACCTCCGGCTGAGTGTACCTTTGGAGACTGCTTAAACAAGCATTCCGTCCAGAATACCTTCTCCCAAACGTAAAACATGGTGGAGGTTCTGTGATGATCTGGGGTGCTGTTTCATGGAGATCCGCCGGGCCAACGATATCCCTTCATGGAAGAATTAACAGCCACGATTATTTAGGCATTTTGGACGGCCAAGTGCATCCTATGGTTCAAGCACTGTTCCCGGAGGGGAATGCCATCTTTCAGGATGATAATGCACCAATTCATACAGCTACAATCGTTAAATCATGCCACGATGAACATTGTAATGAAGTTGAGCAACTCATCTGGCCCCCACAATCCCATACCTCAATATTAAAAAGCATTTATGTTCGAGTTTAGAGATTCAAGTTAGACGTCGATTTCCGCCGCCATCGTCGCTCAAAGAACTGGAGGGTGTTTTAACAGAAGAATGTGCTAAAAGTCCTTTTGAAAAACTGCACACCTTGTATGAATCCATACCTGTCACGACGTATAACAGATATATTCTATGATAGTAACATATATCTAATGAGACAACATTCTATATTTCATATTATAGAAAATATCAACATGTATACGTAGAATCTGCCAGCAATGTCTTACCTGACATAATATCCAATGTATTGTGGGTCTATACTGTGCACGTGAAACGCTGTCTCAGGATAGAGGTGGACCGGGGTCTATGCTGACCCTGAACTGGAGTCCTGACTAGTCCCTCTACCTGGAGGTACTGTTAATGGTACAGAGGTCCAGGCCGCCAGCGTAACCCTGTCTCCTGTAGATCCCTGACCACTGTAATCTAGTCCTGAGAAGGACCCTGATTACCACCACAGGGAATGGGCAGGTAACAGCTTACACACAGTCAAATACAAACAAGACAGACAGGGGGTAAAGAAAACACTGCCTTGCATACAAAATTTCCACTACAGAGGAACACAAAAGGTTAAGAAGATAAACAATAAGCGAGGAGAGGAAAAAACACAACAGGCACTCTTAGCTTAAGGGTATGCCACACTGAACATATCGCTAACGGATCGCTAAAAAACATCACTATTTAGCGATCCGTTAGCGATGTTGTTCAGTGCGGCAGCTGCCAGCGACGAGCTCCTGCTGTGATCTCGCTCGTCGCTGAATCGTTCCGGACCCTATTTTCTCGTCGGCGCTCCCGCTGGGTAAGTATATATCGCTAGTGTGGCACCTTTTCTTAGCGATTTAGCGTACTTTTGTACCGCTAAGTCGTTAAGAGATCGCTAACGGCGATAGCGTCGTTAACTATATCGCTAAATGTGGCCGCACTTAGCGATATAGAAACAATCCCGCTAGCGATCGCATTAGTATGCGTCGTTATCGTGATCGCTAGCGGGATTGTTTAGTGTGGCAGTACCTAAGTCTTCTTAGAAACGATCCGCTCTGCTGGTCTGAATGAATGCTTTCACCGCAACTTCCCAGCAGACCAGCAGGTATATGAAGGAAGCTAATTAACAAAACATCAATCGCAGATGGGCGAGGCTGGTCTGTCCAGCATCGAGAGAGAAAGAATTAACTCCCTCAGTGCTGAAAAACACCAGCACCAGAAACTCAGCTGTGCGAAGTCAGGGTGTGCAATCGCAACGATCTCCGCCGCGACACACCCGTGACAGTACCCCCCCTTCTACGAGGGGCCTCTGGACCCTCAGGGCCTGGTCTATCTGGGTGAGTAGTGTGGAAGGCCCGAACCAATCGGTCTGCGTTAATATCCGACGCAGAAACCCACATCCTCTCCTCAGGACCATACCCCCTCCAATGAACAAGGTACTGAAGGGACCGGCGATTAAGACGTGAATCAATGATCTTCGATACCTGAAACTCCAAATTACCATTGACCACCACTGGAGGAGGAGGTAGAGGTGACGGTATAACTGGTGTGTCATGTATAGTGTACAGTTCCTATAGCGTCTTGTGCTTGGGTGTGAGGAAAACACAGGAGACATAGGTTGAAATGAAATGAAATGACTTGTATTACTTCATACAAGCATGCTGAAAAGTTCACACAGTTTGCAGGAACAGCGACAGGAGACACAGCAGGCCAGAGAAACTTCAAGCACTACAATAAATCTCCAAAGCAGGTTCAGGATCTCTTCTCTGTACCGTAATTCCTCTGCAAACATGGATTCACCAAACAGCAGGTTTCCAGATCCAAAAGTGTTCCAAGGTTCCTCAGTAGGGAATAGCTGGAGTACAAGTCCAAGGTTTCAGGAGTCAGGTCACAGACTGACTGAGGCTTGATTCAGGAGCACTGATTGTTCAGCTGAGGCTGCTTAAGAAGCAAGAGGGAAGAATCAGGGCGGGAACATGAAAACTGGAAACTCCATATTAACTGAGGGCAAGAGCTGCAGAAAGACAGAAAGCAAAATGGCCGACGGAAAACTGAGTTTCAAGGAACATGTCAACAGAGACAAAGAACCTTACATTACTCCCCCTTAGGGACAACCTCCGGATGACCTCAGACCAGGCTTGTCAGGGTACCTCTGATGAAACTGGCGGAGCAGGCGAGGAGCATTTACATTATTGACTGGTTCCCATGAGTTGTCCTCCACTGGGTAGCCCTGCCATTTAATCAAATATTGCAACTGATTTCTGTACAACCTGGAATCTAGAATCCTTTCCACCATAAATTCTTCCTGACCATCGACCAGCACTGGGTCAGGGCAAGGAGAAGAACGTCCAGGAAACGTATTGGGTGTTGCAGCCTTTAGTAGGGATACATGAAAGACAGGGTGGATTCTCATAGTTCTGGGCAGTTGAAGACGACAAGCAACAGCACTTATAATCTTATTGATCTTATAAGGTCCAATGTACTTATGTCCCAATTTAGACGATGGAATCTTTAATTTAAGATTTCTGGTTGACAGCCAGACCAAATCTCCTACCTTGAAAGCTGGTGCAGGTTTACGAAATTTATCTGCTGCTTTCTTGTACCTTTCCTGAGCCAATTCTAGATTTTCCTTTAGAAGATCCATATTCTTTTGTAAAGAAGTGATTCTTTCAGCCACTGCCGGCAAGGGCGTATCTATGGGAAATCGAGGAAGAATGTTAGGATGATAACCTAGATTGGAGTAAAAAGGAGACTGCTTAGTGGAGGCGCTCTGAGAGTTGTTATAAGAGAACTCAGCCAGTGGAAGTAGATCCACCCAATCATCCTGTAGGTGGCAGATAAAACAGCGGAGATACTGCTCCAGGGTCTGATTGGTTCTTCTGTCTGTCCATTAGTCTGGGGATGAAAAGCAGAAGAAAGGTTTACTTTAATGTCCAATGCTGCACAGAAATTTTGCCAAAACCTTGAAGTGAATTGCACCCCTCGATCCGAAATGACCTCATCCGGTACTCCATGTAAGCGAAACACATTCTTAATCATCAAGTCTGATGTCTGTTTTGCAGTGGGTAAGCCGACACAAGGGATAAAATGAGCTGCCTTTGTTAGACGGTCAACCACCACTAGAATGGTGTTCTTCCCTTGAGAGGTTGGTAACTCCACAATGAAGTCCATAGAAATGGATCCCCACGGGCGGGACGGGGTGGGAAGAGGTTGCAACAGACCAGTTGGTGAGGAGCGAGGTGTTTTGCATCTTGCACAGACTTCACATGAAGTGACATAGTTTAAGACATCTTTCCTGTAAGTGGGCCACCAAAAGAAACGAGAAAGAAATTCTTGTGTCTTTAGAATTTCCCTATGCCCGGCTATCTTGGAATCGTGGATGAGTTGCAATACTCTCAATCTGACTGTTTCAGGTATATACAGACGTTGTCCCTGAATCCACACACCATTCTTAAAGACAAGACTTACGTCCCTTGGGGGTTGAGCCAACAAAGAATCCGCATGGTATGCTTCCTTGATGTCCTTAAGTAGGTCTTGATTATGAATCACTCCCAGGAATCTAGAGTCAGGAAGAATTGTCTTAGGAGGAGTAAGTGGACGTGTCTCTGCTGAATGAATCCTAGAGAGTGCATCAGCCTTTCCATTGCGTGATCCTGGTCTATAAGAAATGACAAAATTAAATTGGTTTAGGAAAAGATTCCAGCGAGCCTGGCGAGGAGTCAGGCACTTAGCCGACCTGATAAATTCAAGGTTACGATGGTCTGTCAGGACGACTATTTGCTGTGCAGCTCCCTGAAGAAGGTGTCTCCATTCCTTGAAGGCGGCAATAATGGCCAACAATTCTCTATTGCCCACATCGTAGTTCCTCTCAGCCGAAGACAACTGCTGGGAAAAGAAGGCACAGGGATGCAAGACATTCTTCTCACCTGTTCTCTGAGAGAGTATAGCTCCAACGGCACAGTCTGAAGCATCCACCTCTATTATGAAGGCAAGCTCGGGGTTGGGATGTACTAAGATAGGTGCGGTGGTAAATTTATCCTTTAAACAGGAAAATGCTTCCTGAGCTTGCGGGGTCCAGGAGAACCTAGACTGTTTCGGGTAAGTTGGGTGATAGGTGACACTACCTCAGAAAAATTCTTAATGAAACGTCTATAGAAGTTGGCAAACCCGATGAAACGCTGCACCTCCTTCACATTTCTAGGAATTGGCCAATCCTTGATGGCTTGGGTCTTGCTTCCATCCATACTAATCCCTTGCGTAGATAGTACATACCCCAGAAATTCAATTTCGGTCCTATGGAATTCACATTTTTCAAGTTTGATGTAGAGATGGTTTTGTCTTAGGCGTTCTAAGACCATTCTCACATGTCCATGATGTTCCTCTGTGGAGTTAGAAAAAATTAGAATATCATCCAGATAAATCACCACAAATGTATCTAGGAGATCCCTGAAGATATCATTCACGAAGTGTTGGAAAGTGGCTGGGGCGGTACTCAGACCAAAAGGCATAACTAGATATTCAAAGTGTCCATAGCGTGACCTGAAAGCAGTCTTCCATTCATCCCCAGGTCTAATACGGACCAAGTTATAGGCCCCACGGAGATCCAGTTTAGAGAAAATTTTGGCATGCCGCACTCTCTCCAACAACTCAGGGATTAAAGGCAATGGATAACGGTTTCTAATAGTAACCTTATTGAGTTCCCTATAGTCTATGCAGGGTCTCAGAGATCCATCTTTCTTCTTCACAAAGAAGATGGGTGCACCTGCGGGAGATGAAGAGGGGCGTATGAAGCCCTTGGCTAAATTTTCGTCTATATAATCCTTCAAAGCTTTTAGCTCGGGCCCCGCTAGGGGGTAGATCTTACCAAAAGGTATCTCGGCTCCAGGCAATAATTCAATTGGACAATCATATGGACGGTGAGGAGGAAGCTGATCAGCGTTCTTCTTGTCACATAAATCCACATAGTCCTGGTATACAGCTGGTAGTTCAGGGACTGACATGGTTCCTTTAGGAACAGAGCAAGCTGAAACTCCTTGACTCATCTGTTTCTCCGGAAAGTGTAATTCCTTGGTCTCCCAGTTAATCGTAGGATTCTGCGCCTGCAGCCATGGTAGCCCTAGAATAATGGGAAAGTGGGGAGAAGAGATAAGCAAAAAAGACATTTTCTCCTGATGATCTTTACCCATAAGGACCCTCAAAGGCTCTGTTTCTTGATCCACTGGTCCAGAAGTCAGTAGAGAGCCATCCACAGTCTCCATCTGTACTGGAGTAGCCTTCTTCACTGAACGTATCCCCTGTTTCAGAGCAAAGGAGATATCCATAAAATTTCCACTTGCTCCTGAGTCGATCATAGCAGAGCTAGACACCCAGACTGAGTCAACCCAGAGTTTGATGGAAAGGAAGCAATGAGAATTGTTTCTTTTACAACTCAGCTGGGACACCGCTGAGGAAACTTGAAAAATTGCAGCGTTTATACCGTCATCGTCCCCAGAACTAACAGAGTTTAAGTCCGAGAAATCAAGATCTCTTGCAGCAGATCTCTCTGGAGCCTGAGGCTCGGACATGACAGAGCTCCTCTCGCAACACTCACAGTGAATGACTGCTGCAGTAGTCTTACGAGAACGGCTGGGGCAGTTTATAATGAAGTGCCCTGACTTACCACAGTAGAAACATAGATTTTCCTTTATACGATGTTCTTTGCGTGCATCACTAACCCGTCTTTGTAAAGAGTCCACCTGCATGGGTTCAGGTTCTGGTTCCCTTGTGATCCTACTCAAAGGTTCCTTAGCTGAGGAGGGAGGTAGTAAAAGGTTAGTGCGATTATTTTCGAACCATCTCTCTTGTCTGCGTTCAGTCAGACGAGCATCAATACGGATACAATAGTTAATAAAGTCACCTAACGCAGTGGGAGGGTCGGCACGAGCAAGTTCATCCTTAATCAGTGGAGACAACCCTTTCCGAAAAATAGATTTTTTTAGCGGAAGTGTCCCAAGTGGTATCAAGAGCCCATCTCCTGAAATCCAGGGCATATTCGGCTACTGAACGCTTACCTTGGCGCAAAGTTAACATGGCTGCTTCAGCTGTTGCACCTCGATTGGGGTCATCAAACACCTGCCCCATGGCTGAAATAAAAGCATCAAGGTGATTCAAACAATCATCCTCAGTCTCAATCAGAGGGTTTGCCCACATCAAAGCCTTATTGGTAAGCAACATGATTATAGTAAGCACTTTGGATCGTTCAGTGGGAAATTGTGAAGCATGTGCAGAGAAAAATAAATTGCATTGATTAATAAATCCCCTGAATTTCTCACGTTCACCGCCAAAACGAAAAGGAGGTAATTTGGGGATCCCAGAACTCGGGGTTATGGCAGGAGCCTGGGCTCGTTCCTCTAGAGCCTCAATCCTGGCTCGCAATTCCTGGGTAGTCTGTCCAAACACTTGCAAATTATGATTAGTGAGGTCCTGTAGGCTTGCAAAACGGGTTTTTAAAGTCTGTACATCTGAAAGGATTGTATCAGTCACTCCGCAAAGTTCCTTTATGCGGGCCTCCATCTTCCAGATCTTTTAAGGCAGAAGTGCTGGAAGAGGAGGAAAAAAAAAAAAAAAAACAATAGTGTTTACCTGTGGTAACACTCCAGAGTAAAATTTTAAGGGAATGCGCTCACCTGGAATGGTTGTGAGAAGTCACAACCACTGTCATCACATAAGGTATTAAACGGACATCTGATATCCACAGTCACAGCAGACACGGCTTTCCCAGACCCAGCAGACACTAAACATTGGCTCCTGAATCTTGTCATGTATAGTGTACAGTTCCTATAGCGTCTTGTGCTTGGGTGCGAGGAAAACACAGGAGACATAGGTTGAAATGAAATGAAATGACTTGTATTACTTCATACAAGCATGCTGAAAAGTTCACACAGTTTGCAGGAACAGCGACAGGAGACACAGCAGGCCAGAGAAACTTCAAGCACTACAATAAATCTCCAAAGCAGGTTCAGGATCTCTTCTCTGTACCGTAATTCCTCTGCAAACATGGATTCACCAAACAGCAGGTTTCCAGAGTCCAAAAGTGTTCCAAGGTTCCTCAGTAGGGAATAGCTGGAGTACAAGTCCAAGGTTTCAGGAGTCAGGTCACAGACTGACTGAGGCTTGATTCAGGAGCACTGATTGTTCAGCTGAGGCTGCTTAAGAAGCAAGAGGGAAGAATCAGGGCGGGAACATGAAAACTGGAAACTCCATATTAACTGAGGGCAAGAGCTGCAGAAAGACAGAAAGCAAAATGGCCGACGGAAAACTGAGTTTCAAGGAACATGTCAACAGAGACAAAGAACCTTACATGGTGCCACGTACCTCTTAAGCAACGATTTGTGGAACACATTGTGGATTTTAAACGTAGGAGGGAGGTCAAGACGAAAAGCCACCGAATTAATTATTGAACTGATCCTGTATGGCCCGATGAATCTGGGACCGAGTTTCCAGGAGGGAACCTTAAGTTTTATATTCTTGGTAGACAACCATACCAGATCGTTCACACTTAGGTCCGGACCAGACACTCTCCTCCTATCAGCCATACGTTTGTATCGGTTCCCCATAGTGTTCAGATTATTAAGCACTCCTCTCCACACTGAAGCAAGTGACGACGAAAATCGTTCCTCCTCAGGAACCCCAGAAGAGCCCCCCCCATTGAAAGTACAAAACTGGGGGTGAAAACCATATGCCCCAAAAAATGGGGACTTACCAGTGGACTCGCTCCGCCTATTGTTAAGAGCGAACTCTGCCAGAGGCAAGAAAGAAGACCAGTCCTCTTGGTTCTCTGAGACAAAACACCGGAGATATGTCTCTAAGCTCTGATTCAGACGCTCTGTCTGACCATTGGTCTGCGGATGAAAAGCCGAAGAAAATGACAACTGCATCCCCCGACGAGAACAAAATGCCTTCCAGAATTTGGACACAAACTGAGACCCCCGATCCGACACCACATCGGAAGGCAACCCGTGAAGTCTCACAATCTCCCCAATGAACACCTGCGCCAGAGTTTTAGCATTAGGAAGAGCAGGAAGAGCAATAAAATGTGCCATTTTGCTGAACCTGTCAACTACAACTAGTATGACAGTTTTACCTGAAGACGGAGGGAGGTCCGTAATGAAGTCCATAGACAGATGGGTCCATGGACGCTCCGGGATTTTCAACGGTAAAAGGGCCCCAGATGGACGGGTATGTGGGGTCTTAGAGCGCGCACATACCCCACAGGACGCGACAAAAGTTACCACTTCTTTATTTAAGTTAGGCCACCAAAACCGGCGAGAAACGAGATCCACAGTTGCTTTACTCCCTGGGTGTCCTGCCAAAGCAGAATTATGATGTGCCTCGATAACCTTTTGTCTTAACTGATCTGGAACAAACAGTCTCCCTGGAGGTCCTACAGGGGCGTCCCCCTGTGCCTCCAATATCTCCTCCTCAAGCTCAGAGCATACAGCCGACACCACAACTCCCTCCTGAAGAATAGGAACCGGGTCATCCGTCTTCCCGGCCCCCGGGAAACTATGAGACAAGGCATCAGCTTTACATTTTTTGACCCAGGACGATATGTGACGACAAAATTAAACCTGGTAAAAAACAACGACCATCTAGCTTGTCTGGAATTCAGACGTTTTGCAGACTCTAAATACAGCAGGTTCTTGTGATCAGTAATGAGGTGACCGGGTGGACCGCCCCCTCCAAAAAGTGACGCCACTCTTCAAAAGCCAACTTAATGGCCAAGAGTTCCCTATTGCCGACATCATAATTCCTCTCGGCGGACGACAATTTTTTAGAGAAGAAAGCGCACGGATGCCATTTACCAGGGGACGGACCTTGAGATAATACCGCACCCACTCCTACGTCAGATGCGTCTACCTCCACAATGAACGGTTGTGATGCATCAGGTTGGATGAGTATGGGTGCTGAAGCAAAACATTTTTTCAAGGAGGAAAATGCTTGACAAGCTTTGTCAGACCACCTAGAAAAATCCGTCCCTTTTTTTGTCATGTCAGTGAGAGGTTTGACAACGGATGAGAAATTACGAATAAATTTCCGGTAGTAGTTAGCAAACCCCAGGAAACGCTGCAGTGCCTTAAGATCCTCTGGCCGATCCCATTCAAGCACTGCCTTCACTTTCCCAGGGTCCATACGGAAACCAGAAGCTGACACCAGGAATCCTAAAAACTGAAGTTCCTGTACGGCGAATACACACTTCTCCCATTTGGCGTACAGTTTATTGTCTCGCAAGATCTGCAACACCTGTCTCACATGCTCCTGATGAGACACAAGATCCGGCGAGTAAATTAGATGTCATTGTCATGGTGTATCGCCACGAGATCGTCGCGATTACACACTCTGACTTTCACAGCTGAGTTGCTGTTTCTTTGTGTTGGAATGAGGGAGTTAATTTTACCTAGCTCTTTGCTAGATAGTCCACCTCGCCGCTGCTTTTGATTATGTTCTAATTAGATTCCTCATATACTGCCAGTCTGCTTGTTAGATGCGTGAAAGCATTCATGTAGTCTAGCAGACTGGATCGTTCTGAAATACTAAGCTAAGAGCCTTAGTTGTTTTAACTCTTACAGCTTATAGTTTATCTCTGAGACCTTAGGTGTTCTACTGTGTTGAGTGTTGTATGTAAGACTTTATTACTTATTCTTGTCTTCTGTATGTCTTCTGTTCATTAACCGTACCTGTTCATTCCTTTGGTGTAATCAGGGTCCTCTTAGGACTAGATTACAGTTGCAGGGATTGATAGGAGACAGGTTTACGCTGGCCTGACCTCTGTACTCAACGTACTCCAGGTAGAGGGATTAGTTAGGACCCATTTAGGTCAGCATAGACCCCGTCACCCTCTAGCGAGACAGCGTATAACGGATTCCTATTGACCCACTGGACATTCTGTCAGGTAATTCTATGTTATCATATATCTATGCGCATGTTAATATAGTATGTTGCCCTTTTGATATAGATTACTGACATCACATATATATATATCTGCTTACAGCGTGACAGTCATCAGATAAATGACAACAACTGTCCCACTAGGTGGCGAAGATGTCATTAACAAAATGTTGAAACACGCGGGCAGTAGTCAGACCGAAAGGCATGACAAGTTTCTCATAATGTCCCTCGGAGTGTTAAACGCCGTCTTCCACTCATCCCCTCCTTTATCCTAATCAGATTATACGCCCCCTGAGATCCAACTTAGAGAACATTTGGCGCCCACAATCTGATTGAGAGATCAGGAATAAGTGGGAGCGGATACGGATCTCGGACCGTAATCCGATTAAGCTCACGGAAATCCAGGCAAGGGCGTAGGCCTCCATCTTTTTTCTTCACAAAGAAGAACCCCGCGGCCACTGGGGAAGATGAAGGTCTAATATGCCCCTTGGCTAGACTTTCCGAAATATAATCCTTCATAGCTTGCCTCTCAGGACCAGAAAGGTTATTAACCTAGATTTAGGTAACTTAGCATCAGGAAGCAATTTTATAGCACAGTCATACGCGCTATGAGGAAGTAATTCTTGACACCCCTCTTCTGAAAACACATCCTCAAAGTCCTCCAGAAAAGGAGGTAAGGTTCTAGGCACGACCGCACCGATGACCGTGTTCATGCAGTTACTATGGCAAAATTCACCCCACTGGCTTATCTCTCTGGATTGCCAATTAATAACTGGGTTATGTTTAGTTAACCAAGGAAGTCCCAACACAATAGGAGTGGGAAGGCCTTCCAACACATAACAAGACAATAGTTCTTTATGTATTGCCCCCACTCGAAGGTCTATGTTATGCACGGCTTGCACAAAGCTACCTTGACCGAGAGGCCTGGCGTCAATAGAGAATATAGGGATAGGTTTGGCCAATACACTCAGTTGCATACCTTGCACCTGGGCAAACCGAGCGTCCACCAGATTAGCCGCGGCCCCACTATCCAGAAGAACAGAAATCCTCTCAGTTCTTGTACCTACCACCACCTCCGCTGGTACGAGAAACTGAGACGGACTTGGGGACGAAATACATACTCCCAGATTGTCGTCCACCACACAACCTGGGATCAACAGTTTTCCGGCGACTCCTTGCTCAGCAAAGTACGGGATGGACACCCCCCAACAAAATGTCCCTTTCTCCCGCAGAAGTAACACTTTCCTGTCTTGCGGCGCACCGCCGATCCCCTCCCTCGAAACGATGTCCCTCCTAACTGCATAGGCTCCTCAGAACAAACCAGGGGAACCTCAATATAAGGGACTATAGTAGAAGGTGGAGTCATCACAGGGGGCGGAGTTACCTCGCACCTCTCTCAAAGCCGTCTATCAATGCGAATCGCAAGGGACCATAGCGGCCTCCAGTGACGGGGGAGAATCATACTGAGCCAACACATCTTTTAATTTGTCAGATAATCCTTGACAAAACTGGCTCCTAAGAGCCGGGTCATTCCACTGAGTATCTGTGGCCCATCTACGAACTCAGAAGAAAATTCCTCCGTCGGACGATCTCCCTGCTGTATCTTACGTAACTTCATTTCAGCAAGGGAGACCCGATCCGGGTCATCATATACCAGACCCAGGGCTGTAAAAAATCGATCTACTGACTGGAGAGCCGGGGAGTCTGGAGGAAGAGAGAACGCCCAGGATTGAGGGTCCCCTTGTAAGAGCGAGATGACAATTCCCACCCTCTGGTCTTCACTCCCCGAAGACCGAGGCCGTAGCCGAAAATATAATTTACATGCCTCCCGGAAGGTAAAAAATTTGTCCCGCCCACCAGTGAACCTGTCCGGGAGAGCCACTTTAGGTTCAGATCCGGCTTGCTCCCGGGGTACAAAACCCTGGACTTAACGTCTGCCAGCTCCATGGACAAACTCTGCAACTGCCGAGCTAACTGGGCTACTGGATCCATGGTAGCTGGGGAGAATCTTTTAGAGTGGCCGGTGAAAATGTCACGACGTATAACAGATATGTTCTATGATAGTAACATATATCTAATGAGACAACATTCTATATTTCATATTATAGAAAATATCAACATGTATACGTAGAATCTGCCAGCAATGTCTTACCTGACATAATATCCAATGTATTGTGGGTCTATACTGTGCACGTGAAACGCTGTCTCAGGATAGAGGTGGACCGGTGTCTATGCTGACCCTGAACTGGGGTCCTGACTAGTCCCTCTACCTGGAGGTACTGTTAATGGTACAGAGGTCCAGGCCGCCAGCGTAACCCTGTCTCCTGTAGATCCCTGACCACTGTAATCTAGTCCTGAGAAGGACCCTGATTACCACCACAGGGAATGGGCAGGTAACAGCTTACACACAGTCAAATACAAACAAGACAGACAGGGGGTAAAGAAAACACTGCCTTGCATACAAAACTTCCACTACAGAGGAACACAAAAGGTTAAGAAGATAAACAATAAGCGAGGAGAGGAAAAACCACAACAGGCACTCTTAGCTTAAGTCTTCTTAGAAACGATCCGCTCTGCTGGTCTGAATGAATGCTTTCACCGGCAACTTCCCCAGCAGACCAGCAGGTATATGAAGGAAGCTAATTAACAAAACATCAATCGCAGCTGGGCGAGGCTGGTCTGTCCAGCATCGAGAGAGAAAGAATTAACTCCCTCAGTGCTGAAAAACACCCAGCACCAGAAATTCAGCTGTGCGAAGTCAGGGTGTGCAATCGCGACGATCTCCGCCGCGACACACCCGTGACAATACCTCGGAGAATTGAGGCTGTAATCGCCAGAAAAGGTGGACCTACACCATATTAAACTAACTTTTGTTGATGTTTCCAGGTGTTAACATTATTTTGTACAACCCCTGCAGATGGAGGCTGTTTCGGCAATGTAAGCCAAAATCTGTTCCTGATGCTCAGGCTTTAAAAGCAGTTTACTTACTCCCAGTAAAGGGAGCCTTCCGGGCCTTCTTCAGCCAGAAGACTTTATGATAGCACACTATTTTCAGGGAAAGCGAGCTCCTGTATAGTGAAAATATTCTAAATGTCCGTATATATTTCAGGAGGCAGACACTGATGCTCTCAGGCTCAATCTTGATTACACAATAATATAACAAGATAAAAAAGGGGTACTGTATCACCATATATAAGGTATATATAGTATAGTGAAAATATAATAAATCTCCATATATATTTTAGGAGGCAGACTCGTACGCTCACAGGCTCAGCCTGTATGACACAATAATATAAAAATCTGAAAAAGGGTACTTTTTCACCAGATACAAGGTATATATAGTATAGTTAAAATATTGTAAATCTCCGTATATATTTCAGGAGGCAGACTCGGACGCTCTCAGGCTCACTCTGGATTACGCCAGAATATAATAAGAAAAAGGGGTACTGAATCACCAGATAGCAGGTGTATATAGCATAGTGAAAATATTCTTAATCTCCGTATATATTTCAGGAGTCAGACAAAGATGCTCACAAGCTCAGTATGGATTGCACAAGAATATAAAAAGCAGATCCGCAAGAAATAATCACACATGTGGGCCAATGTTCCCGGTGTCAATGATGCACTTAGAGTGGTGGGTGGAGGAGGACTTTATGGCTAAAAGGGTACTGTATCACAAGTGTACAGCTGTATACAGTCTAGGGGTCATTGTAAATCTCCGTATATATTTCCAGAGTAACAGACATACTCTTAACAGGCTCAGTCTGGATCACTCTAGAGTATAATAAGAAGAAAAAGGCATATTGTATCCACAGATCCCAGGTATATATAGCATAGTGAAAATATTCTAAATCTCCGTACAGGGCCGGCGTCAGCACCCGGCATACCCGGGCAAGTGCTGGGGCCCTGAGTAGGTGGGGGGCCCACTCGCCGTTGAGCACCCTGGCGCCCGTTAGCGGTGCCAGCGCCGTCACTGGGCCCCCCGCTTGCTCAGGGCCCCGGCAGCAGCTGGCGCAATACTTACCTCTCCCCGTGCCTCCGCTGCCGCAGCTCCGGGCTCCAGGGGGCGCCTGCGCTTCCTCTCTCACAGCAGCGCCGCTGAATGACGTCATCATTCAGCGGCCGGCTGTGGCAGAGAGGGCGTGGACGCTGGACAGGTGAGGTGTGTGTGTGTGTCTGCGTGTGTGTATGTGAGAGAGTGCTGCAGTGCTGTATGTGTGATGGTGGTGGGGGGAGGCAGTGATAGTGGTGAGGAGGCAATGATGATGGGGAGGCAATGATGATGGGGAGACAATGATGATGATCATGGGAGGCAAGGATAATGGGAAGGCAATGATGACGATGATATTAATGGGGAGGCAATGATAATGATGATGATGGGGAGGCAATGATAATGGGAAGGCAATGATGATGATGATATTAATGGGAGGCAATGATGATGATGATGGGGAGGCAATGATAATGGGGAGGCAATGATGATAATGGGGAGGCAATGATAATGGAGAGGCAATGATGATGATGATGGGAGGAAATGATGATGATGATGGGGAGGCAATGATGATGATTATGGGCAGGCAATGATGATGATGGGGAGGCAATGATGATGATTATGGGCAGGCAATGATGATGATAAAGGGAGTCTTTCCACAGCGCCCTTTCCTGAGCCGTAACAGTGCAGAACGCAGCACAGTGCAGAGGAGAGCTCCATATTTTGTATGGAGCATTATATGTGGTCCAGTATTCTGTTTGGAGCATTATGTTGGGTCCAGTATTCTGTATGGAGCATTATATGGGGGATGGCGGGGTGACATCCTGCATGGGCTATTATATGGGTGATGAGGGGGAGACTATGTGGTGCCCATAATATTGTATGGAGGACTGTACTGTCCGGTCTGTACTGTGCGCTGTGAGAATTTGGCTGTTTTTGAGCTATTGTACAATTTACAATAGGTATCAGTCATGTAATGGAAGAAGAGAAGTGTTTGGCATTGTGCTATACCCATATTTCTCTGCAGTATCTGTGCATCATGAATCGTGGTCTGTGTTAAGGGGGCCCACTGAGACTCTTTCGCCCGGGGCCCATAAAAACCTGGAGCCGGCCCTCTCTACGTATATATTTCAGAAGGCAGACTTGGACGCTCACAGGCTCAGTATGGATTACACAATAATATTAAAAGATGAAAAAGGGGTACTGTTTCAGCAGATACCAGGTATATATAGTATAGTGAAAATATTCCAAATCTACATATATATTTCTGGAGGCAGCCACTGACGCTCTCAGGCTCAGTATGTATTACACAATAATAGAAAAATCTGAAAAAGGATACTGTTTCACCAGATACAAGGTAAATATAGTATAGTGAAAATAGAATAAATCTCCGTATATATTTCAGAAGGCAGACTCGGACTCTCACAGGCTCAGTCTGGATTACACCAGAATAGAATAAGAAAAAGGGGTACTGAATCACCAGATAGCAGGTATACAGTGCCTACAAGTAGTATTCAACCCCTTGCAGATTTAGCTGGTTTGATAAGATGCAAATAAGTTAGAGCCTTCAAACTGCAAACGAGAGTAGGATTTATTAACAGAAGCATAGATCTTACAAAACAAAAAGTTATGTTGCTCAGTTGAATTTTAATAAATTTTAAACATAAAAGTGTGGGTCAATTATTATACAACCCCTATGTTTAATATTTCGTGGAATAACCCTTGTTTGCAATTACAGCTAATAATCGTCTTTTATAAGACCTGATCAGGCCGGCACAGGTCTGTGGAGTTATCTTGGCCCACTCCTCCATGCAGATCTTCTCCAAGTTATCTAGGTTCTTTGGGTGTCTCATGTGGACTTTAATCTTGAGCTCCTTCCACTAGTTTTCAATTGGGTTAAGGTCAGGAGACTGACTAGGCCACTCCAACACCTTGACTTTTTCCCTCTTGAACCAGGCCTTGGTTTTCTTGGCTGTGTGCTTTGGGTCGTTGTCTTGTTGGAAGATGAAATTACGACCCATCTTAAGATCCTTGATGGAGGAGCGGAGGTTCTTGGCCAAAATCTCCAGGTAGGCCGTGCTATCCATCCTCCCATGGATGCGGACCAGATGGCCAGGCCCCTTGGCTGAGAAACAGCCCCACAGCATGATGCTGCCACCACCATGCTTGACTGTAGGGATGGTATTCTTGGGGTCGTATGCAGTGCCATCCAGTCTCCAAACGTCACGTGTGTGGTTGGCACCAAAGATCTCGATCTTGGTCTCATCAGACCATAGAACCTTGAACCAGTCTGTCTCAGAGTCCTCCAAGTGATCATGACTCATGAGCAAACTGTAGACGAGCCTTGACATGACGCTTTGAAAGTAAAGGTACCTTACGGGCTCGTCTGGAACGGAGACCATTGCGGTGGAGTACGTTACTTATGGTATTGACTGAAACCAATGTCCCCACTGCCATGAGATCTTCCCGGAGCTCCTTCCTTGTTGTCCATGGGTTAGCCTTGACTCTTCGGACAAGCCTGGCCTCGGCATGGGAGGAAACTTTCAAAGGCTGTCCAGGTCGTGGAAGGCTAACAGGGGTTGAATACTACTTGTAGGCACTGTATATAGTATAGTGAAAATATTCTTAATCTCATATATTTCAGGAGTCAGACAAAGACGCTCACAAACTCAGTATGGATTACACAAGAATATAAAAAGCAGATCCGCAAGAAATAATCACACATGTGGGCCAATGTTCCCAGTGACAATGATGCACTTAGAGTGGTGGGTGGAGGAGGACTTTATGGCTAAAAGGGTACTGTATAACAAGCGTCCAGCTATATACAGTCTTGGGGTAATTGTAAATCTCGCTATTTATTTATTGAGTAACAGATAGACGCTCACAGGCTCTGTATGGATTAGACAAGAATATACAAAGTAGGAAAAGGGTAATGTATTCGAATCGTACAGCTGGATACAGAGTTGGGGAAATTGTCAATCTCCGTATATTTTCACAGAGTAACAGACTGGCTCTCACAGGCTCAGTAGTGATCACACCATAATATAAAAAGTAGAAAAAGGGTAATGTATTAGAATCGTACAGCTGTATACAGGGTTGGTGAAATTGTTAATCTACGTATATATTTCAGGAGTAACACAAACGGTCAGAGGCCCAGTCTGAATAACACCAGAATATGAAAATCAGAAAAAGTGTAATCTATCAGTAGCGTACAGCTCTATACAGTGTTGGGGAAATTTTAAATCTGCATATATATTTCAGGAGGCAGACTCTGACGTTAACAGGCTCAGTCTAGATTACACAAGAATATAATAAAAAGTAAAAGGGGTAATGTATCAGCAGATACCAGGTATATATAGTATGGTACTAATATTCTAAATATCAGTATATATTTCAGTAGGCAGACAATGATGCTCACAGGCTCAGTATGAATTACACAACAATATAATAAGAAGAAAAAGGGTTACTGAATCACCAGATACCAGGTATATATAGTATAGTGAAAATCTTCTTAATCTCCATATAAGCAGTTTACCTACTCCCAGGAAAGGGAGCCTTCCAGACCTTCTTGAGCCAGAAGACTCTTTATGATAGCACACTATTTTCAGGGCAAGCGAGTGCCTGTTTAGTGAAAATATTCAAAATCTCTGTATATATTTCAGGAGGCAGACACTGACGCTCACAGTGTCAGTATAGATTGCAAAATAATATAAAAATTAGAAAAAAGGGGTAATGTATCACCAGATACAAGGTATATATAGTATAGTGAAAATATAATAAATCTCCGTATATATTTCAGGAGGCAGACTCTGACGCTCACAGGCTCAGTTGGGATTACACAAGAATATAATAAGAAGTAAAAGGGGTACTGTATCAGCAGATACCAGGTATATATAGTATAGTCCAAATATTCAAAATCTCAGTATGTATTTCAAGAGGCAGACATTGATGCTCACAGGTTCAGTCTGGATTACACAAGAATAGAATAATAAAAAGGGGTACTGTATCACCAGATACCAGGTATATGTAGCATAGTCAAAACATTCTAATTCTCTGGATATATTTCAGGAGGCAGCCACTGACGCTCTCAGGCTCAGTATGTATTACACAATAATAAAAAAGCTGAAAAAGGGTACTGTTTCACCAGATACAAGGTATATATAGTATAGTGAAAATATTATAAAGCTCCGTATATATTTCAGGAGGCAGACTGACGATCAAAGGCTCAGTATGGATTACACAAGAATATCAAAAGATCCGCAAGAAATAATCACACATGTGGGCCAATGTTCCAGGTGACAATGATGCACTTAGAGTGGTGGGTGGAGGAGGACTTTATGGCAAAAAGGGGACTGTATCAGAAGCGGACAGCTGGATAGAGTCTAGGGGGCATTGTAAATCTCCGTATATATTTACAGAGTACCAGACAGACGCTCACAGGCTCAGTATAGATTACACCAGAATATTAAAAGTTGACAAAGTATTCTGTATCAAAAGCGTACAGCTGTATACAGCGTTGTTGTCATTTTAAATGTCTGTATATATTTGCAGAGTCAGACAAAGACTCTCTCAGGCTCAGTATGGATTACACCAGAATATAAAAAGTAGAAAAAGGGAAAGGTATCAGAAGCATACAGCTCTATATAGCGTTGGGGTAATTTTAATTATCCGTATATATTTCCATAGTCAGACAAAGACTCTCACAGGCTCAGTATGGATTACACCAGAATATAAAAGTTGACAAAGTGTACTGTATCAGAAGCGAACAGCTGTATACAGTGTTGGGGTAATTTTAAAGGTTCGTATATATTTCAGTCTCAGTAAGCCAGTCCAGACTCTCCGCTACAGGAAACTAGATGTATACAAGTACACACTGATAGTACAGTGATTGCAGAAATGTGGGAAGTCCTAATCACGGTTAAACCTCCCAGTACAATTCTCAGAGGCGATGCTAACCCTCAATTACTTTATCTGTGGAGACAGCGAAAACGGTTCTTTGTGAAGAAAGGGTTGCTGTATCGCAGTAGCGTCGATCCCATCACCGCTATTCTTCTTCATCAAATTGTGATGCCAAGGAGAGATGTAGACATGGTCCTCACTGCCTATCATGATCATATTGGTCACTTTGGAGTGCAAAATACAGAAGCCACAGGCCGTAGGCGATTCTACTGGATTGGCATGAGAGGAGACGTAGAAAAATGTTGGCAGGAATGTCACACGTCTGTGACTAGTAAAACTGTGAAAGCTGATCAGAAAGCAACACTGAATCCGATTGTGAGTCGATGTCCATTAGAAATGGTAGCCATTCATCATCTGAAGGTAGAGCCCAGCAGAACAGGCCATAGCTACGTCTTAACCAGCATCGATCAGTTAACCAAATTTGTAGTAGCTGTCCCTGTGAAGGATTTAACTGCCCAGACTCCACAGCGGTGGAGCAGGGAGAGGTAAGTATTGCAAGTGCTGGGGCCATGAGCAAGCAGGGGGGGCCCACTCGTGGGCAATGGCACTGGTACAGGGCCCTTTATAGTACGCCCGTGTGTCTGACGGCGAGTGGGCCCATCCCACAGTCAGAGACACTTTTTGGTACTATGAGGGACCCTGTGCCAGTGCCGTCGCCCCAGAGTGGGACCCCCCACCTGCTCAGGGCACCGGCACTTGCCCGGGTGCGCCAGGAGGTCACCCCGGCCCGGGGGGGAGCAGCCCAGATAGGGACGTGGCAAAAATGGCATATGTTGAGGTGTAGGCTGGACGTTCAGCAGCTGCAAATAGAGGAATTGGAGAAGTCAGAGGAAGAGGAGGACAAAGCGAGCCATTTTGCTTGCAACCTTTGTGTCATCAGGGGAAGGTGGGACAAAATCCTTTGAAACCCATGCATGGTTAATTTTAATAAATTTTAGATCATCAACATTTTGTGTCGACAGATGGGTCCTTCTTTCTGTCAGGATTGATCCAGCAGCACTGAAGACTCTTTCTGATAGCACACTACCAGCAGGGCAAGCGAGTTCCTGTAAAGCATATTGTGCCAAATCAGGCCAGGTGTCCAATTTACAGGCCCAGTAGTCAAAGGGGAATGACCGGTGAGGGAGAACATCGATAGGGGAGGAGAAGTAATTTGTAACCATAGTTGACAACTGCTGTCTCCTGTGAGCTGTCAGGGAGAAATCAGTCCACAACATGGTCATGAAACCCCTGTCTCCAATGCCACTTCGGATGTGTGCATCACAAACCCGTCTTCCATTTGTCCCAGTACGGTTCGTGGTAGAACCTGCACCACTGCTGTTTGCTGGGAATGCCTCTAACAAATGGTTTACCAGAGTTGCTTGTCTGTTGGCCAATATTAGCTTGAGGTTCTCCTGTTGCATGATGTTCTGTAATTTGCATTTATAGCGTGGATCGAGGATGCAGGCCAACCAGTAGTCGTCATTCTTCATCATTTTGGCAATGCGAGGGTCCCTTTTTAGAAACCGCAAGGCATAATCACACGTGTGGGCCAATGTTCCAGGTGTCAGTGATGCACTGCCAGTGGTGGGTGGAGGAGCACTTTCTGCAAAATCCACATCCTTCCAGTCACGCACAAACCCTGGACCTGAACTTGGCAAGCCAACATTTTCTCTTGCCCCCTGAGAAGCATCCTCCTCCCCAAAATAATCATCCCCCCCTCCTCCTCCTCCTCTTCCTCTTCTTCCTCCACCTCGTACAGGACAGTTCCCTGTTGTGAATACCTTGGAGACGACTTCTGAGCTGGGGCTCCCTCTGGTGGTTGCTGAGGGTAATGAACTAATTACTGAATGGCCTTCAGCTGGCTCTGAATGGTATGATATAAGTGACCTGAGTTCCCAGCAGCCTTGCCGATAATCAATTGTTCCTCCTGCTCTTGCTTGGAGCACATCTTGCTTTCCTGCTCTCATTCAGATAAGTGTTTTTTTTTTTTTTTCCTCTGTTGGATTTTCACTGCTGTTTTGCTGCTTGCAGTGGACTGCAGCCTGGTCTCCTTTTGGGGTCTTTCGCTTCAATTGTGCTCATTGTGTGTTTGCATTTTTGCTTTGTTCCTTTGTCACTTTTTATTTGCTGTGTTGCTATGTGTTACACCAGAGAATCTGATTTAGGTGGTAGAGATCGTGTCATCTCAGGTTTTTTTGTTAATCAGAAGTGTTGGTATTTTTGTCAGGGTTTTTTTTGGGTTGCAGTCAGAATTCTTTCCTATACTTTTCTATCTAGACAGATTGGGCCCCAGCGTTTGCTCATTCTATTTTCTGTCTGTGTCCGTGTTTTCTTCTTGTCTAACCGCCATTACATGTTCGGGGGCTTCCTATTTCTTTGGGGATTCTGCTCCGGGGCAGATAGCATTCATCTTTCTGCCTTTAGGTGTAGCTATCTCTCTGGCTGTGACGAGGCGTCTAGGGTCACCATAGGTACGCTCCACGGCTACTTGTAGTGTGGCGGTTAGTTTAGGTTACTGCAATCCAATAGTTTCCAGCCTCTCTGGTGTATGGCTACTTTGGCTATTTTTTGCAGTTTCTCCTCAGCTTCCGAAACATAACAGTTCCCTGAGCAGATAATGGCTGAATGTCATGAAGGCTTCCCTCTTCCTCCTCTGCTGCAGACGCCTGATCCTTAATGTGCGTCAAAGTTTGCATCAGCAGACGCATAAGTGGGATGCTCATGCTTATGATGGCATTGTCTGCGCTTACCAGCCATGTGCATTCCTCAAAACACTGAAGGACTTTACAGAGGTCTTTCAGCTTTGACCACTGCACACCCGACAACTCGATGTCTGCCCTAAAACTACCTGCCTGTGTATCCTCCCGTAAATGCATTACAGCCTGCCTCTGTTAGCACAGCCTCTCTACCATGTGCATGGTTGAGTTCCACCTTGTTGCAACGTCTATGATTAGGCGGTGCTTGGGGAGATTGAGCGATCTCTGCAGCCTCTGCAGCCTCTGGAGTCTACGGGCAAGCGACGGATGTGCGAGCCCAGTCTTCGCACTTTATGGAGCAGGGCTGTTAACTCAGGATAATTATTTAAGAAGCACTGCACCACCAGGTTCAAGGTGTGAGCCAGGCAAGGAATGTGTCTGAGTTTTGCCAGGGCAATGGCCGCCACAAAATTACGGCCGTTATCACTGACTACATTGCCTGCCTCAAGATGTATACTGCCCAGCCATGTATCAGTTTCTCGCTACAAGTAGTGGGCCTGTACCTCCGCGGTGTGTCTGTTGTCACCCAAACACATCATTTGTAAAACAGCCTGCTGACGCTTACCACTAGCTGTTCGATAGTGGGACACTTCTTGTGCAACACTGGCAGTTGCGGATGGAGTGCTCGTGCGACTGCGCTCTGTTGACGAGCTTTCGCTTCTGGAGGAGGAGGAGGGTCGAACGCCTACAGCCAACTGTTGCCTATACCGTGGGCTAGACAGCACTGTCCCACCGCCGCTGTCCCCTGTGGAGCCTACATCCACCACATTAACCCAGTGCGCAGTGATGGACATGTAACGGCCCTGGCCATGCCTACTGGCCCATGCATCTGTTGTGAGGTGCACCTTTCCACTCACTGATTGTTTGAGTGCATGGACAATGCAGTCTTTCACATGCAGGTGGGGGGCAGGGATGGCTTTTCTAGAAAAGAAGAGGCGACTGGGTAGGTCATAGCGTGGGACAGCGTAGGTCATGAGCTCTCGGAGTGCTGCGCTTTCAACCAAATGGAAGGGCATCATCTCTAATGAGATCAGTTTTCCAAAGCAGGCGTTCCAACCCAATGTACGCGGATGAGAGGATGAGTACTTTCTAGTCCTACTCAGAGTGTTTCGTAAAATGAGCTGGACTTGAGAGCTGTCTATGGGGGAACTATCGGTGGACATGACGGACTGAGAGGGGGTTGTTGATGGTGATAGTGGTGGTGGTGATGGCCTAGATGCAGTCTTTCATTGCAAAAACATTGTGATTCCCTGACTGCTTTGACCTTACGACGACACCTCAACATTTCTTGCTGGTGGTGTGCCAACCGGTGGGCTTATAGTGGGGGAAGCAATGGAGCATTGCTGGCTAACTTCAGTCAGAGACTGTGCACATGTGCCAAATGAGTTTTTGTAATCCGTCCACGCTAGCAAGTGCATGTTCAGTAAATGTCTAAGCATGCAACTGGTATTCAAATTTTTGAGATCTTTCCCTCGGCTAAAGGTCCTTTGGCACTTTTTACAGATAACCTTTGCCTCATCACTACGATTTTGGTCAAAAAAGTGCCACACTGGACTCTTCCTACTATGGTATGAATTTTCAGGGCTTGCACGCTATGCTAATTTGACCGTCTGGCCAAGCTGTCCTGCAACTCTTTTTTTTTTAACACCTTTTTGTAGTGATACGGGCCTGCCAGATAACCCCAGCGGCGATGTCGATACCTGCTGCGGATCCTTCTCTTGTGAGCTAGTGCCAGCGGCACCCTCTTCCCCCACTGGATGCCAATCCGGGTCAACAACTGGGTCATCTATCACCTCCTCTTCAATTTCATCTGCACATTACTTTGTGTCACCGTGTAAGGTGGTAGAGTATGCGGGAAAGGGCACCTGAGTTTCATCAGGGTCACATTCTGGCTCAGTACACTGTGAGGGCAATGTAGTGCTGTGGTTGAATGTACGAGCACAATCATCTAGCAGTGGCTATGCATCAGTGCACTCCATGTCAGATTCATGTTGGACTGGGGAATTCAGGAATTGACTTGATAACCCAGGCATGGTATGTGAAAAGCGCTCCATGGAGTAATCTGAAGTGTGGCCTGCCACATCCTTCACTTTTGGTGGGGGGGAAGGACACAAGGAAAGTGTTTTTTCCTGACCAGAAGCCTGCACTGACGACTCAGTGCTTGGAGCTTTTGAAACTTCAGAAGAGGAGGAGATAGAGCTGGAGGCTGTTTCGGCAATGTAAGCCAAAACCTGTTCTTGCTGCTCCGGCTTTAAAAGCGGTTTACGTAATGCCAGAAAAAGGAGCCTTCCAGGCCTTCTGGAGCCAGACGATGAGGCATTCTCAACACTTCCTGCCATAGGTGCTATTTTGCTTTTGACACTACTAGCAGATGCACCACCACCACCATCAGTAGCAGGTGGCCCCCCACGACCACGTCCACGACCTCTTCCACAATACTTCCTCATGTTTGTGTAAATGTACCCAAAATAACAGCAGATATATGGTACAGTATCAGAAGCGTACAGCTGTATATGGTGAAGGTGAAAAATTTTAATCTCCGCATATATTTACGGAGTAACAGACACAGACTCTCACAGGCTCAGTATGGATTACACTAGAATATAAAAACCAAAAAAGTGTACAGTATAAGAAGCGTACAGCTGTATACAGTGTTGTGGGGAATTCTAAATCTCTGTATATATTTCAGGAGGAACACACACAGTCAGAGGCCCAGTCTGGCTAACACCAGAATATGACAATCAGGAAAGTGTACTCAATCTGTAGCGTACAGCTGTATACAGTGTTGGGGCAGGGTGGATAAAAATCATGATTTTTTTAAAAAAATCGGATTTTGTTGATTTAAATCGGATTTTTTTGATTTAAATCGGAATTTTTTTATTTAAATCGGATTTTTTAATCAAGTTGTACACAAGCAAAACTTTGTCTTTTTGCAAATCAAATTATTTACACAAATAAAAATATTAAAACAGTTGATGATTATGAAACCTAATAATTTTTATTTGCACTATTAAACAATCAGAATTGAACTACAGAGAGTAAAGGCTGGGTCTCACATAATGATACACCAGCGATCCCGACAACGATATGCACTTGTCAGGATCGCTGGTGTATCGCTACATGATCGCTGCTGAGCTGCCAAACAGGCAGCTCAGGCAGCGATCTGGGACAGCGACACTGCGGGTAACATCGCTTAGTTACCCGCAGTGTACCTTGGATACCAGCGCGCTGATGCAGGGAGCTGGTATCCAAGGTACACAGCGGGTTTCCAAGCGCTGCGCGGTGCCTGGAAACCCGTTGTGTACCTTGGATACCAGCTCCCTGCATCAGGGCGCTGGTATCCAAGGTACACAGCGGGTTTCTAGGCACAGCCCCGCGCCTGGAAACCCGCTGTGTACCTTGGTTACCAGCGGATCGCTGGTCTCCCGCCTGTCACACGCAGCGATGCGTGCCTGTCAGCGGGAGACCAGCGATCAAAAAAATGTCCTGACATTTCAGCGACGATCAGCGATACCCAGCAGGGGGGCTGATCGTCGCTGAATGTCACACACAGCGATATCGCTGGTGAGCTCGGTGCTGCGTCACAAAACTAGTGACTCAGCAGCGATCTCGTTAGCGATACCTGTTGTGAATGGGTTTGAGATGAGTTCTGAGCAGAGGCTCCCTCTGGTGGTTACAAGCGGTACTAATGAAGATTGTGAGGACTGGGAATCAGGTGTTACTGACTGGTCTTATATAAGGGAGTCATTTTCCCATCAGGGTTGCCGGTGATCAATTGTTCTGGTCTGAATCCTTCATTCCAGTTTCCCTTGTAGCCTGCTGTGTCGTGTCTGCATCTCCTGCTACCAGATAAGAATTTTTCTTCTTTTGTTTTGTTGCTATATTTTTGCATTTTGTCCTGCACTTATTTGGGGGCCTTCTGGGTCCCCTCCGGGGGCTTCTGCCTTCTCAGTTTAGTTCAGCCACTGAGTTTTGTTCTTTTGCTTTTTCCAGTTTTTTCAGTGGCTGCTGTTTTGATTTTGTTACACCAGAGAGCTAATTTAGGTGGTAGAGGTCGTGTGATCTCAGGTGATTTTGAAATTAGTAGAGTTGGTGTTTTTCAGGGTTTTCTGGGATTGCAGTAAGTACCCTTCCTGTCCTTTTCTATTTAGATAGTTTGGGCCCCAGCGTTTGCTCATTCTATTTTCTTTCTGTGTCAGTATTTCCTCTTGTCTAACCGCCATTACATGTTTGGGGGCTTTCTATTATCTTTGGGTTCTGCTCCGGGGCAGATAGCTTTCCTATTTCTATCTTTAGGTGTAGTTAGTTTCTCAGGCTGTGACGAGGCGTCTAGGACCAACGTAGGAACGCTCCACGGCTGCCTCTAGTTGTGGTGGTTAGCCAGGGTACTGCAATCCCATAGATTCCAACTGCTCTGGTGTATTGCCTTTTTTACCTGCACTCCTCAGCTACCGAAACATAACAGTATCACCGCCAAAAAATTGAAAATTGTATGGTACTCACAGAAGGGAAAAAATATTGTGATAGAAAAAAGGTTGTCAGAGTTGTCAGAGATATTTTTCTGTTTGTTGCATTTTTTTTTTTTCCCTCTGTATCTCTGGGTGCTGGGAGGATCTTTTCTCCCAATGGAGTTTGCGCAGTTGTCTGGCCGTGTGGATCAGCTTGCCACTGAGGTTCGGAGTATTGCTATCTATCTTGCTGGGTTGCCTGTTGTGGAACCTAGGGTCCCCATGCCAGATTTGTTTTTAGGGGATCGAGCTAAGTTTCAGAATTTCAAAAATAATTGTAAATTGTTTTTTTGCCTTAAAATCTAAGTCCTCAGGAAACGCAGCGCAGCAGGTTCAAATTATCATCTCTCTCCTGCGCGGCGATCCTCAGGATTGGGCTTTTTCCCTGATACCTGGGGATCCTGTTTTGAGTGATGTTGATGCGTTTTTTTCAGGCTTTGGGGTTATTGTACGATGAGCCTAATGTCACTGATCAAGCTGAAAAAGCCTTGTTGGCATTAAATCAGGGGCTTGATGACGCTGAGTTATACTGTCAGAGATTCCGTAGGTGGGCAGTCCTGACCAAATGGAATGACGACGCTTTGGCGGCCCTTTTCCGGAAGGGTCTGTCGGATAATGTAAAGGATGTTATGGTGGATTCCCTGTCCCCTCTGGTCTCAATGATTCTATGTCATTAGCGATTCAAATTGACAGACGTTTGCGTGAGCGGAGAAGTATGCGTGGAGTTGTGTTGCCTTGTGAACCAGCTTCTAACCCATGCAGTGTGATAGAGTGGTGTCTGGGGCACAGCGTCATGAGTTTCGAAAGCGCAATGGGTTATGTTTCTACTGTGGTGATGCCTCTCATGCTATTTCAGTCTGCCTAAGCGGGAACACGTTTTGCACACTCAGTTGTCTTGGGTAGTGTTCAGACTAAGTTTTTATTAACTGTCACTCTGATATGCTCTCTGTCCTCATTTTCTGCTCAGCTTTCGTTGATTCTGGAGCAGCTATTAACCTGATGGATTATGATTTTGCTAAACGTTGTGGGTTTCCCTTGATACCCCTACAAAGTCTATTCCCCTACTGGGGAGATTCTACCCCTTTGGCTAGAAAAACCCCATTTTCTACTCGGGTATAATAGGGTTAACCTGATCACCAGAGTGCGCAAATTTTTGGCTATATAACTGCATGACCATTAAGGCGGTTTTTTCCCTTGGTTCAGTCCATAATCCGTTTTGGATTGAAACCCTGTTCTGAACCTTTTGGGGCTCCCAAGGTTAAACCGACACTCCTGTTTTTTTTCTGCCTCCCCCCAAGCTCAGGATGTTCCGATTTTTTTGTTTGATTTTTCTGATGTTTTAGCGAAAGTAAATCGCATCCTTGCCTCCCCATAGGAGCTATGACTGCCCCAATTGAATTAGTGCCGGGTAAAAATTTCCCCCTAAAGTCCCTTTTTAACTTGTCTGTACCTGAACATGACGCATGCGGTCTTATCAAGGAATCTTTTTGGAAAGGGGCATATCGACCATCCCCTTCACCCTTAGGTCCGGTTTTTTTCTTTGTGGCCAAAAAAGATGTTCATTAAGGCCGTGTATTGATTACTCCTTTGAACAATATTACGGAAATTCAATACCCTACCCTTGATTTCTGACCTGTTTTCCAGGGGAAAAACGCAAATTGGTTTACCAAGCTTGACCCAGGGGCGTAAACCTTATTCGCATTAACACGGGGAGAATGGAAGACGCATTCAATACCCCTAAAGGGGCATTTTGAGTACTTAGTGAGCCCTTTGGGCTCACAAAGCCCTTCCTCTTCCATTCCTTCAAAATTTACATTTTCAGGATTTTGGGACAAATTTCTGTTGTTTATTTTGATTATCTTTTTTTTTTCTAATGACTTGGGACTCCATTGAAACATTTTTCACTGTGTTCCAATTTTGAGGGAAATGCTCTGTAGTGAAGGGATCAAAGTGTCTTTTTGGCGTACAAAGATCTCATTTCTGGGATTCATTTGTCCCCATCGTTATTGAAATGGACCCGGTAAAAGGTTCAGCCATCTGTGATTGGGTCCACCACTTCATTAAAAAGGCTCTTCAGAGATTTTTGGGTTTTGCCAATTTTTATCGTAAATTAATTGTAATTTCTCGGTTATTGTTAAACCAAACTGATTTGACCAAAAGGTTTCTTTTGGTGAATTGGCCCTGAGGCATCTCTGCATTTCAGAACTTAAGCAAGATTCATTCTCTCCTTTCTAGGGCAGCCTGATGTTTCCCTGCCATTTCATGGAGGTTGATGCCTCTTAAATTGGGGCAGGTGCCGTTTTGTCCCAAAAAGACCAGAGACCTCTAAAAGTAACCCTTTGTGCCTTTTTCCCCCGGGAAAATTTTCCCTACGAACGTAATTAGACGTGGGTAATCGGGAGTTATTGGCCTTGAAGGGGGGCTTTTGAAAGGGAGACATTGGCTGGAGGAGCCAAACATCAGGTGGGGTCCTTACGGACCAAAGAATCTGGTCAATCGGAATCTCCAACGACTCAATCCAGACAGGCCAGTGGCCTTTTTTCACACGTTTTTTAATTTTGTAGTTTCCTTTCTTCCTGGACTAGGAATTTAAGGCGGATGCCCTCTCGAGGAGTTTTCCTTGCGGACTCCTCCTGAGTTAAAACTGACCTTCTGTTATTTTGAAAAGGGGTAGTTCTTTCCGCCATCTGCCCAATTGAGCTTGCTCTGGAGGGTGTCAGGAGGATAGGCCCGAGCGCTGCCCTGTTGGAAAATTGTTTGTCCCACCCCAAAGAAAAAATGTGATGCTTAGATTCCATTGTTCCGCATGGCTGGGCATCCGGAATTTTTGGTACCAGAGACTGGTTAGTCGGTCCTTTTGGTGGCCTAAACCCTTTTCTCGCGATGTCAGGGAAATTTTTGCAGTCCTGCGGGACTTGCTCTCGCTCCAAGCCTTGCTCTCGCTCTAGTGTTTTTTTGATGCCATTGCCTGTCCCAAAACCATGGACCCCATATCTCATGGATTTCATTTCCGATCTTCCTTTTTTCTCAAGAAGACCACCATCTGGAATTTTGATAGTTTCCAAAAGAACATCTTGTGCCATTACCTAAGTTGCCTTCCTCCCTGAAATGGTGCCGTTTTTCTTCACACGTGGTTCGTTTACACCATTCCGGAACATTGTTCCCGACAGAGGAGTCCATTTGTTTCCCGATTTTGGAGGACTTTTTGTTTTTAAACGGGTTTTCAATTGTCTTTTCCTCGCATTTCATCCTCAGAACCAATTCAAACTGAGAGAACAAACCAGACATTAGAGACTTATCTAAGAGCTTTGTGTCTGCTGATCAGGATGACTGGGTGTTAGGTCGCGGAACGCACCAAATATAAAAGTGGAAGGTGCGTTCGCAGCCCGGGGTCCACATTCAAGCAAAGCCTGCGCAAATAAATGACGAAAGTACGAACTCTGTTATCCCGCAGAGTCGCTAAAAAAACCCGACGCGTTGTGGCAGTAAGTGCAGACTCTGTTAATTTTTCAGAGCCGCTAACGGGATGCCACAGTGCTTTTAAAGGGCGATATGTGCGAACTCACTTAGCTTCATTTAGCCGCAAAGAAAACCTAGGGCGCGCTAGCGTCGAGAGCGAACCCTGTTACTCACAGAGCCGCTGAGAACAAACCCGGTCCTGTCAGGCTCTCAGGCCACGGGTAATTGCAACGAGCAAAATACGTGGTCATGCCTAATGTCCTCGCGGAGCACCCGCAATCTATGGCTTCTGAACGCCGACCCTGAATCGGCAAATCAAACTCCTCACCGGTTATGCCGGGTAATCTGGGGCATCAGGACACCGACCCTGACCACCTCACACTAAACTCCTCACCGATTAAGTCGGATTCTAGTGGCTTATTTCACCGGTCCTAACCACACAAAACGCAGACCACACTGGGCATGCAAACAATGGTTGTATTACGCATGGCGGCCCACCATGCAACCCTTTTATAGCAACAGCCACAAGCACTTCCGGGAACAAGGACCAATGAAACCTGTTCAAAACTAGTATAACAGGCCTTCCTGGCGGGCCAATAGGAGCCGCTGCGTACCTGACATGTGACCCCTGACCCAATGAGGTCTCACTCTGGGGCACGCCAAAGGGAAAATGCAGGACTTTTTTCCCAAAGACTCTGCTCCAAACTGGTACAATAGCAATCCGGGAAAGGGCAGCAGCAAGTCACGCCCAGTAGGGAGGGGCAAGACCCTGGAACGACGTCTCTGCTGAGCGGCTCCCTGCGGCCGGAGACGAATGGGAGACCGCAGCGGCACTGGTTCGAGACTCCCCTTTCAGGAGCGGGAACCGAACCCAACATTACCCCCCCTCCAAGGGCCCCCCCCCTTCTCTGGGCCTCGCGCGTTCAAAGGCAGCGATAGCTGCGGAGCGTGAACATGCTCGCAGGCCCCAAGACCTATCCTAAAGGCCCATAGCCCCCCATCCACCAAATAAAACTTTTTGCCCCTACCACCTTACACCCCACGATGGCGTTCACCTCATGGCATCCGCAGATGAACCCGATTTCCCGCAGAGACTCAAAAACCGGGACATGAGCACGGGTTTCAGGGGGGACACGTGAAAGGTGCGAGATACCCAGCGTGGTGGAAGACTAAACTAAACCACAGGGTTAACCTGCTCGGGACCTTGAAAGGACCCAGGTACGGGGTCCAACTTAGTGGATCAACCCCCCCGCAGCCTTATGTTACGGCGAGAGCCACACCAAATCCCCAGGAGCAAATGTAGGAGCGGGGCCCGATGGCATCGGCCAAGACCCAACCTCTCTTTGGAGGCCTGAATGGCAACCGCGTGGGTCCCAAATGTCCCGGCCTCCACACCCAGTTGCCACCCTGGAATCGGCGGAAGACACGGGGGATAGGCACTGGTACCCCGATGCTGCCGAAATTCAGGGGGGAAAGGGGTCTTCCGGTGGAATCAGCCAAGCATTGTTTAATGCAAACTCAGCCCATGGTAGCAAGGATGCCCATCATCCTGCCTGGCTGAGACAAAATGTCGAATAGGTGACCAAGTTCTGGTTGGCCCTCTCTCCACCCATTCGTCCAGGAAAACGCTGAAGAGAGATTTAACTCAATACGAGTAGACGACAAAGCCTCTCCAGAACCGAGACGCAAAAGGGGACCCGGTCACTGACAATCTTGTCCGCTTTCCGTGTAAACGGAAAGTCCTAACAAACAACGCGGCCAGAGCCCGTGCAGAAGGTAACCGGGTAGTGGCACCAATCACCATTTTAGAAATGGCTGATTACCCAAAAGATGGTGCAACCCCGAGACTTGGGCAACCCACCACAAAGTCCATCCCAACCATCTCCCAGGGCCTGTCTGCCACCGGCAAAGGAAAGTAACCCCGCTGGCCGTTGTCGTGGAGACTTATTTTTGGCGCAGGAGACACACGCCCGAACATATCCCCAACATCACGGACCAATGCGGCCACCAATAAGTCCTCGCCAGCAACTCAATGTCCTCTTTGCCCCAAAGGTCCACCCACCCTGGACGAATGTGCCCAAGAGAGTACCCCCGGTCACAAATTAGTAGGACAAAAGTCTTGCCCGGGGGCACAACCTAGCGAAACCGGGGCCCCTGTTCTCAGGCTCTCTGTGGGGACGATAAGCCGAGCCTCCCTCCACCTCCTCCTCCGGGACACCACAGGCGAGAGAGAGCGTCGGCACAATTTTCTTCTCTCCCCGAGAGGAAAATGCAGTGTGAAATGAAACCGGGGAAGAACAAGGACCATCTGGCTTGGCGAGAATTAAACCCTGGGCTGCGAAATAACCAGTTTTTGTGATCCGTAAGACTTGAAGGGAAACGAGCCCCTCCAACAGATGTCTCCACCCAAGCCAACTTCATTGCTACAACTCCCGTCCCCGATGGAAAAATT
>JARQOD010005945.1:0-45428 GCA_033576555.1 Oophaga sylvatica
GTCTTCCTTCAACCTTAATAACTATGTTACTATGTTACCAATGTGACGAAAACGCGGCGCACACACGACAGCTGCTGCCGTCCGACCCAATGTGTCAGGAATAATCTGCAGGGATTTATAATTATCCCACTTCCACTTAGGAACATGCAGCTCTCTGGCGCCCCCCTTACGCTCAGGTCAGTCAGGGAACTGCACCTAGGATAATTAGTCGCCAGACGGGCCGCTTGGATGTGTGCTGGCTATTGGGCACGCTGCAGTGAGGGAATTATAATTACTCCGGGCCGCAGCCAGGCAATACTCTTATAAAACCCGCTCCGTCACTGCCAACGCCACCCCTCAGTTCAACAATTTACACCCCCTTCTTTTTAGCTGCCACCAGCTACGATTTACTTAATGAACAATTTATCAAGAGGGTCCGTAGCAACCCCAAATCAGTAGCGTAGTACTTCAGGCATGTGCAAAATCGTTTATAGAGCAGGAGAACCAAACTAATAATTTTATATGTTTATTCCTAAAATGCAGGCAGTGTTTATACAGTATAAAAAGATGTAACAAGCTGAGACAATACAATTATGTACAATACAGTTAAAAATAAAACAGGGTTAAAGAGGAAAATCATTTAAATAGCACTCAGATCATGGCAAGACCGGCTGGGGAGAGGAGCCACACGTCATAGTTCATTTGCAGATCTGCTAGTCACGTCATCACAGCCTGGAATGACCAGGGGGGCTAGCTGCAAGACTTATACATGTGGGCTGGTGACCTCACAAAAGGGGATGGTTTTCTGGCCACCTCCCAGGGCTAGAAGTTATAGTTTTAAGCTCTGGAAGATCATAAGGACATACCTCATCTGGAACCTAGCAGAATAATGGCAGATCTATCAGTGATCTTATTCTGAAACGACTGTTCAAATGAGCCCAAACTCGGGTGAGATAGTCCATGATGCACCAGAGAATTCCATTTCTCGGGTTCTGTTGGAGTTACGGGTTCACAAGTACCACGGGAACGACGCCTGATGGACGCATGATTCAAAACAGTAGCTTTAGTGTCTCTAACGTAAGCTCCCTGCGAGTTATGACCAAAAGAATGAATTCCCATAATAGCTATGGGACCATCCTGCAGGGTTTTGGAGACAAAGAAATTCCTGAGGTGGGGGGTGAAAGGAAGGAGTGCTGTACTTTCAAACAGTGAATTGCAGCGAGGCTGCAGGCACAAGGGTGAAGAAGGGGGCGGTTTTGCTCTGTGTTGGCAAAACACGATGGGGGTCATAGTCCTCTTTGTGGAAAGTTCTAGAACAGCACAAGGAATGGAGCTCCCATTCCAGGGTATCATCACAATTTAAATAGTTTTAAAAAACAACGTGGGAACCCCTCTATTCTTGATAACCAGCCTTGCTAATGCTGACAGCTGAGGGTTGTGTAGTGACCAGCCTTGTGAGATGCAGAGCCCAGTGTCTCGGAGGATGGTTCAGTCACGGTGACTCCGATGGCTCTAACAATCCCTAGGTTAGGTGGCAATTATAAAGGGGGAAGATGACTGATATATGAGACTGTGAGTGATGTTGATGCCTGCAAGGTGTGAGGCCACGGACAAAAGAATCATACACCGAGGGTCCTGTGCAAACTTGAAAGCTGAACTTTACTGAAGATGGTAACATTTCTTATATTTTCCAACATAACAGTCATGAGTAGCAGATATACTTTTTCTTACTCACTGCGACTATCAAAACCTTTTCTCGGTCCCGGCCTTGGGAGGATGGCAGTAAATTTCATTAGACTTATGGTGCTGCGGGCAGGGAAGGATCAACCGACCTTAATTTGATCAGAGTATCCAGGAAATCTGCTGGGCAGTTCTGCAGTCTCAGCTCTCTGTCGCTGGAAAATGCAGGCACTCTGAATCGGGTGCTATTCGTACTTCCCGCTGGTCCCAAACGAGAAGTCCCAATTTCCTACCTCCTCTCACCACGGGAACTGCTCGTAACTCCCCGATTTCAGTCTCACGCCACCGCCAACTGCCACTTGTTTCAAATGAGAAAAACAAGTTGCAATGCCAAACTAAGGCAGCAGAGGGCAGCAAAGTATTACAAATTGTGATACCAAAACAAAGCTGGAGAGGGCAGCATAGTATTAAATTATTTACCTCCTCTCAAGGCAAAGCAAGGAGCCGGTATCACAATTGAAATCATGTAAGAAATAGAGCACACACTTACCATATGACATATAACATACATTAATAATGGTTTTTTCTGGTCACTACAGTTGCAGCCCCCAGCTATAAGTTTTGCTTGGCTGGTAGAGTTGAGCGAAACAGGTCTTTCAGATTCAAAAGTCGCCGACTTTCACCAAAGTCGGGTTTCGTTGGCCGAAGCCCGACCATAGCATGCAGTCGGCCATGCGGTCGTCGACCCCAGTGCCCAAGTCGGTTTTCCCATAATGCTTGCAGACGCCTTTTTTCAGTCAATGAGCAAGGACGTACACTGTGGGCAACGAGATGACATGTGCAGTGGCCACCACCATCTTAGAGAAGGGCATTGCAGTGATTGGCTTGCTTTGGGGGCGTCATAGTGTTTATAAAAGCCCTGAGCGCCGACTTCCATTTTACTTCTGCCGATGTTAACAGTAGGGAGAGTTGCTGACGCTATTTATCAGTAGGGAGAGAGTTAGGGCTGGAAAGAGAAGTTCTTCTGTGCTTGTGCTGATAGTGATTGTGCTGTACAGTTAGTGTGCAGTGACGGGAGGATTTTCTAGTGTGCAGCAGCGCTGGTTATTAGGCTACCTGATAGCTGTATTGCTGTGTGTACACTGCTGTGCAGACTGCTTTTTACACAGCACTAATACTTTTATTCTTATTTTTCTGCACAGTTAACGACCGTTCATTTTTTCCCACACTGTATAGAGCTGTACGCTACTCACACACTACTGTGTACCAGCGGGTATCACGGACAAATACATGCTGACTATCTGTGTATGACTCCGGAAATCTATACGGAGATTGCAATTTTCCCTACACTGTATACAGCTGTCCGCTTCTGATACAGCACCGTATATCTGCTGTTTGTGTGTAGCCCAGATGCGCTTGGTGCCACATGTTACCCTGGAGGATGCATGAAAGGTAAACCACAATCACCTGATATTCATTCACACTCCACATTTCCCTGGTGCCACCAGAGGGAGCCCTTGGAGACGACAGCAGAGAGATGAAGGCAGTCTAGCTGAGAGTTAGCTAGTCGTTGGTTTTACCTCAGAGTGTGAGTTAGTTTACCTCAGCAGAGGAGATTAGAGCAGACGGTGAGAGATTCCAGTCGGAACGGCAGTTACCTCAGACGAGCTGAGAGGGAAAGACTAGCCAGAAAGAGAAAGCCTGAAGACTTCAGCAAACACTCAGTTTAGGAGTGGAGTCCAGTAGTAGTGGGAAAGATTACCACTTAGCCTGGTCAAAATTGAGTTTACTGAGAGACCTTCAGTGAGTGTTTTAGTGAGTAAGCGTGCCGACGCTTGGAGAGCGGTGAAGATAAAGAAAGCTGACATCTGCTGCTAGCTTGTGATTATGATAGTGGTGAGAGTAGGACAAAAGGCAGGTGGAAGAAAGAAGAGAGAGAGTGACAGAGGTTAACCAGCATTGATAGCTTACCTCCATTCTGCACCACCGGACACCAGGTCCGCGCTTGCCAGCATCTGCACGACTGGTAGGAGACACCGGAGACCCTGCTGGACTACAGGTCGCAGGGGCCCAACAGTGCTGATACATAACCGGGGTCAGGAAGAACAGGAGTCTGGCCTGATCAGCCATATAGAGACTTAGTTCTGTCCACAAAAAAGGCCTCACCACAAGGTCAGCCGGGCGTAGCTGAGAAGACGGAGTTAGGCTTTGTTTTATGCAAGTCAGAAACTCACACACATTAAAGGAGTAAGGAGGCCCTACACCTACTCAGTGGGATTACTGGACATGCATCCTCCACCCTGACAGCTTCACGGGACGTGCCTGAATCTACCACCAGTAAAGGTACAGAAAGAGACTGTCTTGTGTGTGTCTGCATTATTGCTCCTGCACCTTTACACCGCCATTTACCCTGAGGGATCGGTCTCGCCTGTGGGAGACTTAACACCTTGCTGCCCCAAACCCTCAGAGGATCTACCCTGCAGCGCTGGTCACCCTGATCAGGAACCACAGGTGGCGTCACGAACATTTCTACAATCCCCTGTAAATATCCCCCCTTTAGTGAGCGCCCAGGGCAACGGACCGAGCTGCGCTACCCGTGACATCCCCCAGTGAAGTGAACGGGCTTGGTGACGAGTACCCCACAGGCCCTGGCTACGTGCGACTCATCTATTTTGGCGTCACGAACAGGATCTGAAGCTCGCAATATGTGAGTCCTGTGTGCCTGAATGGACTGTTTTGTGCAAAAGACTGTTTTGATGTTTTGTGATTTTTGGCGCCATTTTCCGCCATTTTGCCGCCATATTCGCGTCCTGAGGCGCTGGTGAAGAAGAGGGGCGTATATTTGTGGGCGTGCCCCCCCTGTGGCGCGAAAATAATGCCCGTCTACCCTAAATGTGACTGCCCTAACCGGACATGCCCATCAGCAAGGGAAGTCCGCCTCCTGATCCCAAAGGGAGTGAAGAGGAGGAAAAGGAAACCCCGCCCCTGTACCAAAGAACGGGAACCCCCGGATGAAGAAGGGACGGGTGACCGGAAAAAGATGGCTGCCGGTTGTGAGCTGTCACGGGAGGGAATGAAGGAGCTCACCTTCCCCAGCGATGAAGTGGAGCAAAGCTGTCAGACTCTAAAGCTGCGCTACAGCAGAACCAATCGCTCCCTGCCCAGAGCGCGCAACTGACACCACGCCATCACCTGAGCTAGTGGCTGAAATCTGGCCGGAGGCTGATCCTGGAAGAGCTGTACCTGACCCCGCCGAGGACGCGGCGGGACGAGAGGAGGCTGTGGAGGCCTTGCCCGGACCGGAACGCCAGCTAGGCCCGGAACCAGACACTGTACCTGGAGCAGAGGAGGATCCCGACATCGAAGCTGCCACCACACCGGAGGCACCCGGCTCCACGGAGGAGCCCACAGAGGAACGTCTTCTCACGCCGCCTGCACAAGATCCGTGCCTGCCACCAACATCGCCGGAGGAAGACAGGCCCTGCGGCCTGGAGAACCGGGACGAGCCGGCTCCCGCACCTGTATGTGCTGAGCGCCGCCTGTCCCAGCAGCGGATGCGGCAGATGAGAGGTACTGTGCAGGGGCAGCGGCGGCCGGGGGCTAGACATGATCCGATGGTGGAGTCGATGATCCTGTTGCTAGGCACTGGGCCCGTGAATAGGAACGGTCCTGTGCTGGCACCGCCACCAGGTGTCACCCAAGCTAAGTAAATGTATAACCTGGACAAGGTTTCAGCACTGTATATAATTGATGAAGTATTGCTGCACCTGGACAGGTGCCTGCTGTATTTGAATGTTTGCATAGTATACCCCAGTTGGGTACTGAGTAGTAATGTAATTCATGATAGAAATGTGATTTTGCTATGATTCTCTTTTGATATGGACTGGTGCTGAGGACTCTTGCAGCACAAAGACTCTCTTTGTAAATAGTTTTACTTAAACCGCGTCTACCTCTGAAGCAAAACCCGTATGGTGTGGCCTTGAGTGAGGTTTGCAGCAGAGAAGTCCTGCAGCCCACCCAGGACCACCGTGGGAGGTTTGGTACGGGTCCTCCACAAGTATCCTTTATATATTTGCACTTTGAAAGTATTTGATATTTACGAGTGCTAATTTGTATACATTGAAACATTCAAGTGTCCTTACCTCCCGCAAGGGATGAGTTATGTTATTTTTGATATTATAAAAATTGTTTTCTTTTTCAGCCCGGGAGTGCTGATATTAACTAGGGGGGGATGTGTAGCCCAGCTGCGCTTGGTGGAGGATGCATGAAAGGTAAACCACAATCACCTGATATTCATTCACACTCCACATTTCCCTGGTGCCACCAGAGGGAGCCCTTGGAGACGACAGTAGAGAGATGAAGGCAGTCTAGCTGAGAGTTAGCTAGTCGTTGGTTTTACATCAGAGTGTAAGTTTTACCTCAGCAGAGGAGATTAGAGCAGACGGTGAGAGATTCCAGTCGGAACGGCAGTTACCTCAGACGAGCTGAGAGGGAAAGACTAGCCAGAAAGAGAAAGCCTGAAGACTTCAGCAAACACTCAGTTTAGGAGTGGAGTCCAGTAGTAGTGGGAAAGATTACCACTTAGCCTGGTCAAAATTGAGTTTACTGAGAGACCTTCAGTGAGTGTTTTAGTGAGTAAGCGTGCCGACGCTTGGAGAGCGGTGAAGATAAAGAAAGCTGACATCTGCTGCTAGCTTGTGATTATGATAGTGGTGAGAGTAGGACAAAAGGCAGGTGGAAGAAAGAAGAGAGAGAGTGACAGAGGTTAACCAGCATTGATAGCTTACCTCCACTCTGCACCACCGGACACCAGGTCCGCGCTTGCCAGCATCTGCACGACTGGTAGGAGACACCGGAGACCCTGCTGGACTACAGGTCGCAGGGGCCCAACAGTGCTGATACGTAACCGGGGTCAGGAAGAACAGGAGTCTGGCCTGATCAGCCATATAGAGACTTAGTTCTGTCCACAAAAAAGGCCTCACCACAAGGTCAGCCGGGCGTAGCTGAGAAGACGGAGTTAGGCTTTGTTTTATGCAAGTCAGAAACTCACACACATTAAAGGAGTAAGGAGGCCCTACACCTACTCAGTGGGATTACTTGACATGCATCCTCCACCCTGACGGCTTCCCGGGACGTGCCTGAATCTACCACCAGTAAAGGTACAGAAAGAGACTGTCTTGTGTGTGTCTGCATTATTGCTCCTGCACCCTTACACCGCCATTTACCCTGAGGGATCGGTCTCGCCTGTGGGAGACTTAACACCTTGCTGCCCCAAACCCTCAGAGGATCTACCCTGCAGCGCTGGTCACCCTGATCAGGAACCACAGGTGGCGTCACGAACATTTCTACAATCCCCTGTAAATATCCCCCCTTTAGTGAGTGCCCAGGGCAACAGACTGAGCTGCGCTACCCGTGACATCCCCCAGTGAAGTGAACGGGCTCGGTGACGAGTACCCCACAGGCCCTGGCTACGTGCGACTCATTTGTATTACGGTCAAATCCATACTGAGTGAGCGTCTGTGTGTGACTCCGGAAATATATACGGAGATTTAAATTTTCCCCTACGCCATATACAGCTGTACGCTCCTCATACAGTACCATATATCTGCTGGTATTTTTGATACATTTTCTCAAACATGAGGAAGTATGGTGGAAGAGGCCGCGGACGTGGGCAGGGGGGGCAGCTGGTACTGATGGTGGTGGTGGTGCATCTGCTGGTAGTGCCAAAAGCCCAATAGCACCTAAGGCAGGAGGTGTTGAGCCTGTGTGAAGGACCCGCACCAAACCTTCCACGTGGGTCCTGGGTGGGCTGCAGGACTTCTGACTGCAGACCTCACTCAGTGCCACACCATACGGGTTTTCGGTTCAGAGGTTAGTCAAAGCTTCGTGTGAAACCAAGACAAGGCACCGTAGTGCAACTATTTACAGGATACAGTTTTTGGGCTGGCTCAGTCCTCAGCCACGCAGTCCATTATAAGACATTTTCAAGTAATTCACATTATATCACAATACTTGAAATTCCTTCAAGTGCAATAAACTTCTTTATACAACTTTATACAATTGGTCATAAATAATAAACCTTTTCTGAGTCATAATAAACTAGTTTGTTAGGACTACTGTTGATAACGAATAGGTAGCTTCCCTTTCGTTGTACGTTCTGATCTACGTGGAGTAGCATCAGGTATAATGGTCTCTGATCTATCTGTTCTGCGTAACGACAAACTATAATACTGTCTCAATCTTTCTATGGATCTGGCAAGCGTACTGAGGGCTGGGCGGTGTGAGTCAGCTTCACCAGGGGATCCCATAGCATGAGGCACTGCTCTGTCTTCTCCACTGTGCCCTTCGACATGCTTCTGCTCTTAACATAGCACTGCAGCGTGGATGTAGAAAGTCAGTTTTTCCTTTGAGCTCAATGAGCAGCTCTTAGTATCCTCTAAGTCCAGGCTGGTTAAGAGGTAGCTCTGACTAGGCTAGGATGAACTGGCTCACCCGTACTAGCCTCCACTTCTTGGTCAGATGAGCTACTCTGGCACTCAACTCACACAGAGCTCTAACAGGAACTCAACTCTCTGCACTGTCCTGAGACAGGAACTTTCTCACTGTCCTGAGACAGGAACTTTCTCCACTGTCCTGAGACAGGAACTTCCCCTTACGCAGGCTGCGTGACACTACTTTATACCCCTAGTGGGTGTGTCTAAAGTGTGAATGAATGATGTAAAGCTTTAACTGTTACCTTTCTGTGCAGACTCCAGGATTTTATGTGTGCCTTACAAAGCTGGGCTACACATCCCCCCTTGGTAAAACACAGCACTCCCGGGCTGTAAAATATAAAAAGAAAGACATTCTGTTTTGCATTTAAACAATAACATGAAACTCATCCCATCCGGGAGGTACGAAATCTTAAACGTTACATTATGAACAATAGAAAATACAAAAGTATCAAAACATCAAGACACTCAATAAATACACAGTATTCTTGTGAAGGACCCGCACCAAACCTTCCACGTGGGTCCTGGGTGGGCTGCAGGACTTCTGACTGCAGACCTCACTCAGTGCCACACCATACGGGTTTTCGGTTCAGAGGTTAGTCAAGGTTTCGTGTGAAACCAAGACAAGGCACCGTAGTGCAACTATTTACAGGATACAGTTTTTGGGCTGGTCCTCATATGTCTTGGAATACACGATGACGTCGTCTAGGTATAGCAGCACGGTTTCAAAATTGAGATGTCCCTGGCAGTTCTCCATCACTCTCTGAAATGTTCCCGGGGCACTGCTGAGCCCAAACGGCATTCTGTCGAACTCACAGAGCCCCATTGGGGTGGTGAAAGCCGTTTTCTCACGATCCTCCTCAGCCACAGCCACTTGCCAGTACCCACTAGTCAGATCAAGGGTAGAAAAGTAGTTAGCCGTTTTCAGAGCAGCTAAGGACTCCTCAATTCGTGGTAATGGGTATGCATCTTTATGTGTTTATGCGATTCACTTGCCTATAGTCCACACACATTCTCATACTACCATCTTTCTTTTAACCAGAACTAGAGGGGCTGCCCAGGGGCTACAACTATCCCTTATCACCCTGGCTTCCTTCATATCATGTAACATTTCCTTAGCTTTCTGATAGTGGGCTGGAGGTATAGGCCTGTACCGCTCTTTGATGGGAGGATGACCACCTGTAGGGATATGATGCTGTACTCCCTTAATGGCCCCAAAGTCGAGGGGGTGTTTACTAAACACTTGTGCGTACTCTTGTTCCACCCGTAATACCCCTTGTTTCTGGTGGGCGGGAGTGGTGTCTGTCCCGACATGGAGTTGCTGACACCAATCTGCCACCTGAGTTGCCGGGTCATTATCCTCCGCTAGTTGGCGGGAGTCTAAGGACTCAGTCGGGAGAATGGAATTATTATCGACAGCATGTAATTTAGCAACTGTTGCATAACGGGGTAAATTTACTTCGTCATCTCCCCAGTTGAGAAGCCGTACCGGTACTCTCCCATTTATCACTTCTACTACCCCCCTCGCTGTCATGAGTGTGGGTCTATGTTCTGAACGATGGGGTTCTACTACTGCTTGGTAGTTCTGTCCTCTCAGACCTATAGCTGCCCTACACCATATTATCATTTCACTCATTGGGGGTATCACAATAGGATTCGAGTCGGTGACCCGTACATTACCAATCTCGCCGTCTGTAAGCTTCGATTGCTGCTGACACATCAGGGCCCGAATCTCTCTCTGGATCACTCCCTTCTGCCTTGGTCGGGCAATCTCAGCGAGCTGTTGGAGTAGAAACACAACTTCTCCCAGACAGTTACTGATAATGTTAGTACCCAAAATTATATTTAAACCGTTCTCTTCATTTACAGTCTTTACTACTAGAAGCCCCTGGTCTTTCAACTCCTCTCTGCCCACTTTCACATCCACACTTTTGGTCCCGAGTACTTCCACAGGGAGACCATTAGAAGCATACACGGTAAAGTCAGGCTCGGGGGTTGAAGACTATCCATAGACCAGAACTTCGTATATAGGACATCAGGTATTATGGTCACCTGAGACCCAGTATCTAGCAACGCCGGGACTGCAATCCCGTCCAGAATGATGGACAGGTAGGGTCGTCCACCCACAAACCTGCGGTTCCAATCTAAGGGGCCTGACGAGTCTCCACCTGGGTGTTGGCCCTCGAACCCAGGTTCTGCCCGTTTAAAGGACACTGTGTAGACATATGACCTTTCCGGTTGCAGCGGTAACAGATGATCTCCCGGCGAGGAGGGTGCTGATCAGGGGTCGCTCCTGGGGGTGGCGTTGTCCTCCTCCGGTGGGGCGACGTCCTCCTTCTCCTCCGGTTCATCCATGGGACATCCTCCGGGCAGTCGGCTAATAAGATCTTTCCTTCTTCCTCTTTCCGCAGCTGCAGGGCACTCATCACAGCAGCCAGATTTTTAGTCAACTGGCGCACTTCCGAGCGCAGACAGTCCAATTCACTAGGGGGCGTCGCCTGCGTTTTGGCTTCTGCCGCTAGCGGGGAAAAGGTGGTTACTGCCGGCTCCAGAGTGACTTCACCCTGGTGATGTTGGGTTGCCACTTCAGGTTTGCCCAGGGGCCGCAGTCCTTTTATTGCCATGTCCTTTAGGGCATCAAAGGTGGCATCTGGATGATCTAAAGACCACCAATTTACAGTTCTGCGTTCCGATTGGGACCTCAGTCCTTGCACAAATTGTTCTTTCAGCATCTTACTCTCATCAATGACACTTATGGTATTAACCTGCTTGAGGGCTCTCAGGGCCCCTTGTAGTCGGCAGGCATAGTCCCTTATGCTGTCACTTGGTTGCTGTGAACAGTTATAGAATGCCATCCGGAGATCTGTTTCGGTGCGATCTTCAAAAATGGCCTGTAACTTTAAGAGGATCGCAGGCACCAACTCCTGGTCCGTGGTAGCCCAAGTCTCCACTTCTCTCTCAGCAGCGCCAGTTAGCTGCCCTATTAATACTGCAGCTTTTTGCCTCTCAGACATGGAGTACATTTCTAGGATGCTGCATATCTTCCGTTTGAATCCTGCTAAAGTGCCTGGCTCGCCGCTGTACTGGGGAAGCCATTTCGCCCCAGGCATATATGGGAGCGTTAGTGGCATGAGCGGGACTACCGGGCCGGGTGCTGGGCCTGCGCCCCCATCCGGCGCTACAATGCCACGCGGTGCTGGGTCGGGGCCGCACCGTCGGCCGGTTGTTGCGACATATTAGTGCCCCCTTGGTTAATCGGGGCCTACCGTTTCCGGAAGCTGCTGCTCCACAAGCACAGCGATGGGGACAGGACCTTCGTCGCAGGCGCTCTGATGTCAGAGCGTTCACTTCCTGTCGCAGGACTGCCGCTGAGTCAGAGCCGGGGGCGTGTCCGAGACTCTGCGCGCTTTTCAGGTACGCCCACCTTCTTTTCCAGCGCCTCAGGGCGCGAATATGGCGGCAAATATGGCGGTATTTGGCGCCAAAAGCACAAACAGTCTTTTTCACCAAAACACTCCACAGGCACACAGGGCTCGCAATGCTGCAAGTTTCTTATCCTGTTCGTGACGCCAAGTTGTGCTGACCCGCCACCACAATTGTGAATTACCAGGGCTATGGGGTACTCAGAGCCGAGCCCATGGAAGTCTATGGGGGTTGTCACTGGTAGCGGTGGCTCGGTCTGTGGCCCTGGCGGTCAGGGCGATGATGGGGAATTATTTACAGGGGATTTGGTAGATAACAGTTCGTGACGCCACCTGTAGTTGTCTAGTCACTAAGACCAGCGCTGCTGAATAGAACTCTGAGGGGATGTTATAGCAGCTAGGTGTTGGGTCCCCCACAGGTGGGACTGTCCCTCTGAGTCTATGGTTATAATGATGTAGGGTGCAGTTAAATGAATCAGTCTCACGCCATCCAGCGTCTTTCCATACCTTTTACTTGTCAGATGTTTAGGCAGGTCCCGGGGAGCTGGTCGGGGTGGAGAATGCACGTCTAGGTAACAGCTGAGCAGGTTAGAGGCCTCCTTAACTTCCAATATGTAGGTGAGTCCAACTTGCATGAAGCGTAGTTAACTCCAAATACTCCAGCTAACTCTATAGCTGTACTGCCCGGCCGGCTTTGTGATGGAGCCTTCTAAATGGTGAAACTAAGTCCTTACTTTTGTCAAGCGCTTAACTCAAAGTCCTTGTTCCCCTGACTCCGGTTACGTACCGACACTAAGGCTTGCTCCTGCGACTTATAGTCCAGCGAGACTCTGGTTTTCTCGTTACTATGCCTGAAACAATAGCAACTCCTCGGTCCCCAGTGACCGGATAATTAGTGCAGGTAATTCACTACCTAAGGCACTGCTCTGTCTTCTCCACTGTGCCCTTCGACCTGCTTCTGCTCTTAACATAGCACTGCAGCGTGGATGTAGAAAGTCAGTTTTTCCTTTGAGCTCAATGAGCAGCTCTTAGTATCCTCTAAGTCCAGGCTGGTTAAGAGGTAGCTCTGACTAGGCTAGGATGAACTGGCTCACCCGTACTAGCCTCCACTTCTTGGTCAGATGAGCTACTCTGGCACTCAACTCACACAGAGCTCTAACAGGAACTCAACTCTCTGCACTGTCCTGAGACAGGAACTTTCTCACTGTCCTGAGACAGGAACTTTCTCCACTGTCCTGAGACAGGAACTTCCCCTTACGCAGGCTGCGTGACACTACTTTATACCCCTAGTGGGTGTGTCTAAAGTGTGAATGAATGATGTAAAGCTTTAACTGTTACCTTTCTGTGCAGACTCCAGGATTTTATGTGTGCCTTACAAAGCTGGGCTACACACCTGCGTCATCATCTGGCTCCAGAAGACCTGGAAGGCTCCCTTTTCTGGGAGTAGGTAAACTGCTTTTAAAGCCGGAGCATCAGGAACAGGTTTTGGCTTATATTGGTAGGTAGGTACTGGCCGACTACTTGCAGCGAGAAACTGAGTCATGGCTGGGCAGTCTACATCTTGAGCCAGGCAAGGTAGTCTGTGATAACGCCCGTAATTTTGTGGCGGCCACAGCCCTTGCAATACTCAGACACATACCTTGCCTGGCTCACACCTTGAACCTGGTGGTGCAGTGCTTCATAAATAATTATCCGGAGTTACCAGCCCTGCTCCATAAGGTGCAAAGACTGTGCTCACACATCCGTCGCTCGCCCGTAGACTCCAGTCGTATGCAGAGGCTGCAGCGATCGCTCCACCTCCCCAAGCACCGCCTAATCATAGACGTTGCAACAAGGTGGAACTCCACCATGCACATGGTTGAGAGGCTGTGCGAACAGAGGCAGGCTGTAATGCATTTGTGGGAGGATACACGGGCAGGCAGTTTGAGGGCAGACATGGAGTTGTGCAGTGGTCAAAGCTGAAAGACCTCTGTAAAGTCCTTCAGTGTTTTGAGGAATGCACACGGCTGGTAAGCGCAGACGACGCCATCATAAGCATGAGCATCCCACTTATGCGTCTGCTCATGCAAACTTTGACGCACATTAACCCCTTCACCCCAAGGGTGGTTTGCACGTTAATGACCGGGCCAATTTTTACAATTCTGACCACTGTCTCTTTATGAGGTTATAACTCTGGAGCTTCAACGGATCTTCGCGATTCTGAGATTATTTTCTCGTGACATATTGTACTTCACGTTAGAAGTAAAATTTATTCGATATTTTTGAAAAAAAACGCAAATATGGCGAAAATTTTTAAAATTTTGCAATTTTCAAACTTTGAATTTTTATTCCCTTAAAACAGAGAAATATATAACACAAAATAGTTAAGAAATAACATTTTCCACATCTCTACTTTACATCAGCATAATTTTGGAACCAAAATTTTTTTTTGTTACGAAGTTATAAGGGTTAAAAGTTGACCAGAGATTTCTCATTTTTACCTCAAAATTTACAAAGCCATTTTTTTTAGGGACCACCTCACATTTGAAGTCACTTTGAGGGTCTATATGGCAGAAAATACCCAAAAGTGACACCATTCTAAAAACTGCACCCCTCAAGGTACTCAAAACCACACTCAAGAAGTTTATTAACCCTTTAGGTGCTTCACAGGAGCTAAAGCAACGTGGAAGGAAAAAATGAATATTTAACTTTTTAGCCACAAAAATGATTTTTACAAACTTTTTTTTATTTTCACAAGGGTAAAAGGAGAAAATGGACAGATAAGGTTGTTATGCAATTTCTCCTGAGTACGCCAATACCCAATATGTGGGAAAAACCACTGTTTGGGCACACGGCAGAGCTCGTAAGGGAAGGAGCGCCGTTTGACTTTTTCAAACTAAAATTGGCTGGAATTGAGATTGGACGCCAAGTCGCGTTTGGAGACCTCTGATGCGCCTAAACAATGGAAACCCCCACAAGTGACACCATTTTGGAAACTAGACCCCCTAAGGAACTTATCTAGATCTTTGGTGAGCACTTTGAACCCCAAGTGCTTCACACAAGTTTATAATGCCCGGGCATGAAAATAAAAAATCCTATTTTTTTCCCACAAAAATTATCTTTTAGTCACTAATTTTTTATTTTCCCAAGGGTAACAGGAGAAATTGAACCACATAAGTTGTTGTCCAATTTGTCCTGAGTACGCTGATACCCCATATGTGGGGGGAACCACTGTTTGGGCGCACGGCAGAGCTCGGAAGGGAAGGAGCACCATTTGACTTTTTCCAACCAAAATTGGCTGGAATTGAGATTGGACGCCATGTTGCATTTGGAGAGCCCCTGATGTGCCTAAACAGTGGAAACCCCCACAAATGACCCCATTTGGGAAACTAGACCCCCTAAGGAACTTTCTAGATCTTTGATGAGCAATTTGAACCCCCAAGTGCTTCACACAAGTTTATAACGTAGAGCCGTAAAATTTAAAAATCATATTTTTTCCACAAAAATGATCTTTTCACCCCAATTTTTATTTTTCCAAGGGTAACAAGACTCCAAAAGTTATTGTGTAATTTGTCCTGAGTGCGCTGATACCCCATATGTGGGAGTAAACCACTGTTTGGGTGCATGGCAGAGTTTGGAAGGGAAGGAGCGCTGTCTGACTTTTTCAACGCAGAATTGGCTGGACGCCATGTTGTGTTTGGAGAGCTCCTGATGTGCCTAAACAGTGGAAACCCCCATAAATGACACCATTTTGGAAACTAGACCCCTCAAGGAACATATCTAGATGTGTGGTGAGAACTTTGAACCCCCAGGTGTTTCACTAAAGTTTATAACGTACAGCCGTAAAATAAAAAATCTTTTTTTTTTTTTACAAAAATGATTTTTTCGCCCCCAATATTTTATTTTTCACAGGGTAACAGAAGAAATAGGAACCCAAAAGTTGTTGTCCAATTTGTCCTGAGTATGCTGATACCCAATATGTGGGAGAAAACTACTGTATGGGCACACGTCGGGGCTCGGAAGGGAAGTAGTGACGTTTTGGATTGCAGACTTTGATGGAATGGTCTGGGGGCGTCATGTCGCATTTGGAGAGCCCCTGATGCACCTAAACAGTGGAAACCCCCACAAGTGACCCCATTTTGGCAAATAGACCCCACAAGGAACTTATCTAGATGTGTGGTGAGCACTTTGAACCCCGAAGTGCTTCACAGAAGTTTATAACGCACAGCCGTAAAAATAAAAAAAATCTTTTTTTTTTGCAAAATGATTTTTTCGCCCCCAATATTTTATTTTCACAAGGGTAACAGGAGAAATTGGACCCCAAAAGTTGTTGTCCAATTTGTTCTGAGTACGCTGATACCCAATATGTGGGAGAAAACTACTGTATGGGTACACGTTGGGGCTCGGAAGGGAAGTAGTGACGTTTTGGATTGCAGACTTTGATGGAATGGTCTGGAGGTGTCATGTCGCATTTGGAGAGCCCCTGATGCACCTAAACAGTGGAAATCCCCAACAAGTGACCCATTTTGGAAAATAGACCCCACAAGGAACTTATCTAGATGTGTGGTGAGCGCTATGAAGCCCCAAGTGCTTCACAGAAGTTTATAATGTACAGCCGTAAAAACAAAAAAAACATTTTTTTTTTAAAAAATGATATTTTCGCCCCCAGTTTTTTATTTTCCCAAGGGTAACAGAAGAAATAGGACAAATTGCACAATAACTCTTGGGGTCCAGAGTACGCTGATACCCCATATGTGGGGATAAACTACTGTTTGGACGCATGGCAGAGCTCAGAAGTGAAGGAGCACCGTTTGACTTTTTCAACGCAGAATTGTCTGGAATTGAGATAAGACGCCATGTCACAGCTTGGAGAGCCCCTGATGTGCCTAAACAGCGGAAACCCCCCAATTCTAACTCCAACCCTAACCCCAACACACCCCTAACCCTAGTCCCAACCCTAACCACAAACCTAACCCTAACACACCCCTAATCCCAACCCTAACCCTAACCCTAACTTTAGCCACAACCCTAACCCTAACCCTAATGGGAAAATGGAAATAAATACATTTTTTAATTTTATTATTTTTCCCTAACTAAGGGGGTGATAAAGGGGGTTTGATTTACTATTTATAGCGGGTTTTTATGATTGGCAGCTGTCACGCTAAAAGACGCTTTTTATTGCAAAAAATAGTTTTTTGCATCGCCACATTTTGAGAGCTATAATTTTTGCATATTTTGGCCCACAGAGTCATGTGAGGTCTTATTTTTTGCGGGACGAGGTGACGTTTTTATTTGTACCATTTTTGAGCACGTGACATTTTTTGATCGCTTTTTATTTCGATTTTTGGGAGGTTAGAATGAACAAAAATCCGCAATTCATGAATTTCTTTTGGGGGAGGCGTTTATACCGTTCCGCGTGTGGTAAAATTGATAAAGCAGTTTTATTCTTCGGGTCAGTACGATTATGGCGATACCTCATTTATATCATTTTTTCATGTTTTGGCGCTTTTATACAATAAAAACAATTTCATATAAAAAATAATTATTTTTGCATCGCTTTATTCTGCGAGCTATAACTTTTTTATTTTTTCGCTGATGATGCTGTATAGCGGCTCGTTTTTTGCGGGACAAGATGACGTTTTCAGTGGTATCATGTTTATTTATATCGGTCTTTTTGTTCGCGTGTTATTCCACTTTTTGTTCGGCGGTATGATGATAAATCATTGATTTTTTGCTTTGTTTTTTTTTTTTTAAGGGGTTCACTAAAGGGGTTAACTAGTGAGACAGTTTTATAGGGGGGGTCGTTACAGACGCAGCGATACCAAATATGTGTACTTTTATTGTGTGGGGTTTTTTTATTTACAGGAAGAAATGAATTTATTGGGGAATATTTTTTTTTTTTTAATTTATTTTGGATTTTTTTTTTAAACATGTTATTTTTATTTTTTTTTAACTTTTTTACTTTGTCCCAGGGTGGGATATCACTGTATTTTATCAGATCGCTGGTGTGACAGTGTGCACAGCACTCTGTCACACCAGCGATCGCACAGGCATAGCTGCAGGCTTCTCAGTGCCTGCTCTCAGCAAGCACTGAGGAAGCTGCCTCCCTGCAGGACCCCGGCGCCATCTTGGATCCGGGTCCTGGGAGGGAGGAAGCCCTCAGAACAGGCGATCACATCGCGCTGGTCTGAGGGTCTCAGGGGAGCGCGCAGGGAGCCTCCTCCCTGCGCGATGCTCCCTGTGCCCCGGTACACCGCGATCATGTTTGATCACGGTGTGCCAGGGGTTAATGTTCCGGAGTGTCGACGCCCAGATGCCCGGGTGTCAGCTGTGATAATCAGCTGACACCCGGCGGAGATTAGCTGCGCTCCCCCGGGAGCGCGTCGATCGCCTATGACGTACTATCCCGTCCATGGTCAGATTGGCACGGGTTTCATGAACGGGATAGTACGTCTAATGTCAGAGAGGGGTTAAGGATTAGGCGTCTGCAGCGGAGGAGAGGAAGCCTTGATGACAGCGCCATTGTCTGCTCAGGGAACTGTCCTGGACGAGGTGGAGGAAGAAGAGGAAGAGGAGGAGGAGGGGGATGATTATTTTGGGGAGGAGGCTGCTACTCAGGGGGCAAGAGAAAATGTTGGCTTGCCTAGGTCAGGTACAGGGTTTGTGCGTGACTGGAGGGATGTGGATTTGGCAGAAAGTGCTCCTCCACGCACCACTGGCAGTGCATCATTGACACCTGGAACATTGCCCCACATGTGTGATTATGTCTTGCGGATCCTAAAAAGGGACCCCCGCATTGCCAAAATTATGAAGGATGACGACTACTGGTAGGCCAGCATCCTCGCTCCAGTCTATAAATGCAAATTACAGAACATCATGCTGACGCGCACCACATTGGTGGTACCAGGGCTATGGGGTACTCGGAACCGAGCCCATGGAAGTCTATGGGAGTTGTCACTGGCAGCAGAGCTCGGTCCGTGGCCCTGGCGGTCATGCAATGGGGATATTTACAGGGGATTGTAGTTATAGTTCGTGACGCCACCTGTGGTTTCTGATCTGATTGACCAGCTGCAGGGTAGATCTCTGAGGGGATGTTATGGCAGCTAGGTGTTAAGTCCCCCACAGGTGGGACTGGTCCCTCAAAATCTATGGTGGTGATGCAGGGTGCAGATAAGAATTCAGTCACACACAATGCAGTCTCTTTCCATACCTTTACTTGTAGATGTTGCAGGTATGTCCCGGGAAGCTGGTCAGGTTGGAGAATGCACATTCAGGGAATTGTTGAGCAGGTTAGAGGCCTCCTTTCTCCTTGTAATGTATGTGAGTACAAACTTGCATAAAGTCAAGTGCAACTCTTTCAATAGCAATAACTACGCCTGGCCAACATTGTGGTGGAGCTTCTATGTCTCTGATTATCAGATGTTGAGAGAACTAAGTCCTTACTTTTGCAGGGTTCTGCTCAAAGTCCCTGTTCTCCCTGACTCCGGTTACGTATCAGCGCTTAGGGCTACCTTCTGCGACTTGAAGTCCAGCAAGGCCTCCGGTTTTTCTTATCACTAGACGTGAAGTACTAGCAATGCTTCGGACCCCGGTGTCCGGTTAAACTGAGTGAGGGTGATCGTCACCTTAGTCACTCTTACTTCTCCACTCGCCCTTCGCTCTGCTCTCGCCCTTAACATAAGCACGTGTAGCAATGGTGTCAAGGTCAGCTTTCCTTCAGTGCTCACTGACCTGTTCTCAGTTGGCTCGTTGGTATAACTGCTGTAGTCCCTTTCCTTCTTTCCCTCACAGAACTCTGTCCAGAGCAGCTCACAGGACGCTTCGTCAGACTGTATTTACGCTGTAGCTCTGAGAGTCACTTTCCACTTTCTTAGGAACACAGGCAGCTTGTTCTGAGTAGCAGCTTCAGATTCAGATATAGTTCTGACTAGGCTAGAGTAAGTCCGTCTACTCGTACTAGCCTCCACGTCTGTATAATGAACTATCTGAGCTCCTTCAGGAATCAGTCTTCACTCCTCTCCCTCCAAGACTGAACTCTCCTCTCCTTCCATCTGTCTCTGACTGAAACAGAAACTAAACTGCACTGAACAGAATGTGCTCACTCCTCTCCTCCTGCACAGACTGACTGGATGGGATGACTCACTCCTGAGCCACCCTACGCTTGACTGACTAACTACTGCTACGTCACACTACTTAAATAGTCTAATATGCCTCTAGTGGCAATGCTGAGAAGTGTGCGTGAATGAATATCAGGCTTTACAGTTACCTTCTTGTGCATTTTCCAGGAGACATGTGTGCCTTGCGCAGCTGGGCCACACATCCCCCCCTAGTTAAACTCAGCACTCCCGGGCTGAAATAGAAAAGAAAAACATTTTTGTTTTGCATATAACATCAACATAATAACTCATCCCTTGCGGGAGGTGAGGACTCTTTAACGTTACAATGTATACATAGGACATTAGAAAAATATGAAAATACTTTTTCATAAATACAAGATACTTGTGGAGGACCCGCACCAAACCTCCCACGTGGGTCCTGGGTGGGTTGCAGGACTTCTGAGCTGCAGACCTCACTCTAGGCCACACCATACGGGTTTTTCTTCAGAGGTAGTTTAGGTTTTATGTAAAACCAAAATGGGGCACCGAAGTGCGAACTATTTACATTTAAAGTTTTTGGGCTGGCAAAGTCCACAGCCACGCAGTCCTTTGCATGATAAAACACTTTTCAAGTAAAATCACATTTCAATCAACTTTTACCCAGCCGGGTATTCTACTTTAAATAAGCAAGCATACTATGTAAACATTTATCAATAGTAAAGTGCAAATCTTCATCTTTTTCAAACTTTATACATGTTCAGGTGCAGTAAACCCCTGTCTGGGTCCTACTGTTCTTCTTCTTTACAGATAGTAGTGACGTCTTCCACTCCTGGGGCTGGAAGTACGCGGTGCGATCCGGAACGCATCACTAACATGTCATGGCCTGCAATCTGTGTTTGAGTGGCCACAGTCCTTGTTACAATTTTGCGATTTGCTTTGCGACTTCCTGGAGGCCTAACAGGTGCCTCTTCTAAATACAGATTTGGCTCAAAAGAAGTCGCTGTGCTCTGCAGCGTTGCAGAATAAGATGCTGTGTACGATGCAGGCTTGCGTAGTGGCTCAATTGAGGTCGCATCAGGTTTTTGCGATGTGGAGCAGAACTCAGGATACGTTGCAGAGTAGGGCGCAGTGTACGATGCAGGTGCGCGGCCTGGCGCTGATGGGGCTGGGGCTTGAGACACTGAGACAGGGAGACATTCAAGGCAAACCACCCCTGACGACTACAGTGTCGTGTATAGGTGACAACATCCCCTTTTAACAGGTGGAACCCCGCATCGCAGCAGTGAACATAGATCTTTGGGGAGAACCCGGGCTCGCATATGTAACCCCAAACTCCTCGGGCCTTAGAGGCGCACACCGTCCCCTGGCGCCGCGGTTCCCGGAGCGTACCTTTGTCTCGCCTGATGTTTTCCTTTTCAGCGAGAGTCTCCTCCTGGTACCTCTGGCGAAACTGCTGCACTTCTCTCTGCTCCTGCTGCCGTCGCTGCTCCATCTCTTCCCAGTCGATCTCCATCATGGACGTCTGGGTCCCCTCCGTTGTCCCTACCGGGGAACTGCACTCCGCTGCGGCCTCCTGGCCTGGCGGCACTCCGGAACGAGCAGGGCCTCCTCCTCTCCCGCCGCATCATCGGTGGAGTCGGGATCAGCACTTTTGGAGCTGGCCTCCGGTTCTTCATCAGCCGCTTGCAGTGGTGGCACAGGTAACGGTTGCGCTTCTGGAGGGGAGAGCGTTGCGTCCCACAGCAGCCGCTGTTTCAGGGCACGCCAGCTTTTCTCCATCTCCTCCACTTCTTTGCGGTGGCGGGCCACATCTTCCAGCACCGCATCCACCTTCTTCACTCTCTGCACTCTTGGGTTGGTGTCCCGAGCTGGGGACGGCTCCGGTACAGGTAGTAGCTTTTCTGGGGAACGGGGCCTGCGCGCCGCCGCTCCTCCACATAGCGTCTCCTGTCCTTCCGCCATCTCACTCCAGGCCAGACTGTGGTTTCCATCAGGAACAATCTGGTCTCTTCCGTGGAGGCGGGATTTGCGCTTCCTCTTTTTTGCATAGAAGATGAAGAGGAGGCGGATCTCCTTAGCAGTGGGGTAGGATCTCACATTATAGTAGCATTTTGAGAGGGCGGCCATAACTTTCGCGCCACAGGGGGGAGTACGCCCACGAATGCACGCCCACCTTCTTCACCAGCGCCTCAGGGCGCGAATATGGCGGCAAAATGGCGGAAAATGGCGCCAAAAATCACAACTATAGCAAACAGTTTTTTGCACTAAACAGTCCAATAGGCGCACAGGACTCACATCCAGTAAGCTTCGTATCCTGTTCGTGACGCCAAAGATGACGCGCACCACATTGGTGGTACCAGGGCTATGGGGTACTCGGAACCGAGCCCATGGAAGTCTATGGGGAATGTTACTGGCAGCAGAGCTCGGTCCGTGGCCCTGGCGGTCATGCAATGGGGGAATATTTACAGGGGATTGTAGTTATAGTTCGTGACGCCACCTGTGGTTTCTGATCTGATTGACCAGCGCTGCAGGGTAGATCTCTGAGGGGATGTTATGGCAGCTAGGTGTTAAGTCCCCCACAGGTGGGACTGGTCCCTCAAAGTCTATGGTGGTGATGCAGGGTGCAGATAAGAATTCAGTCACACACAATGCATCTCTTTCCATACCTTTACTTGTAGATGTTGCAGGTATGTCCCGGGAAGCTGGTCAGGTTGGAGAATTCACATTCAGGGAATTGTTGAGCAGGTTAGAGGCCTCCTTTCTCCTTGTAATGTGTGTGAGTACAACTTGCATAAAGTCAAGTGCAACTCTTTCAATAGCAATAACTACGCCCGGCCAACATTGTGGTGGAGTCTTCTATGTCTCTGATTATCAGATGTTGAGAGAACTAAGTCCTTACTTTTGCAGGGTCCTGCTCAAAGTCCCTGTTCTCCCTGACTCCGGTTACGTATCAGCGCTTAGGGCTACCTTCTACGACTTGAAGTCCAGCAAGGCCTCCGGTTTTCTTATCACTAGACGTGAAGTACTAGCAATGCTTCGGACCCCGGTGTCCGGTTAAACTGAGTGAGGGTGATCTGTCACCTTAGTCACTCTTACTTCTCCACTCGCCCTTCGCTCTGCTCTCGCCCTTAACATAAGCACGTGTAGCAATGGTGTCAAGGTCAGCTTTCCTTCAGTGCTCACTGACCTGTTCTCAGTTGGCTCGTTGGTATAACTGCTGTAGTCCCTTTCCTTCTTTCCCTCACAGAACTCTGTCCAGAGCAGCTCACAGGACGCTTCGTCAGACTGTATTTACGCTGTAGCTCTGAGAGTCACTTTCCACTTTCTTAGGAACACAGGCAGCTTGTTCTGAGATAGCAGTTTCAGATTCAGATATAGTTCTGACTAGGCTAGAGTAAGTCCGTCTACTCGTACTAGCCTCCACGTCTGTATAATGAACTATCTGAGCTCCTTCAGGAATCAGTCTTCACTCCTCTCCCTCCAAGACTGAACTCTCCTCTCCTTCCGTCTGTCTCCGACTGAAACAGAAACTAAACTGCACTGAACAGAATGTGCTCACTCCTCTCCTCCTGCACAGACTGACTGGATGGGATGACTCACTCCTGAGCCACCCTACGCTTGACTGACTAACTACTGCTACGTCACACTACTTAAATAGTCTAATATGCCTCTAGTGGCAATGCTGAGAAGTGTGCGTGAATGAATATCAGGCTTTACAGTTACCTTCTTGTGCATTTTCCAGGAGACATGTGTGCCTTGCGCAGCTGGGCCACACAATGCCACAGGAGAACCTAGAGCTAATATTGGCGAACAAACAAGCAACTCTGGTAAACCGTTTGTTAGAGGCATTCCCAGCGCACAGCAGCGGTGCAGGTTCTACCACGAGCCATACTGGGCCAAATGGAAGAGGTGTTCGTGGTGCACACAGCCGAAGTGGCGTTGGAGACAGGGTTTAATGACCATGTTGTGGACTGATTTCTCGAGTACCGCTCACACGCCTGGTAATACTGAATCGATTGCAACAGACAGGAGACAGCAGTTGTCAACTATGGTTCAAAATTACCTCTCCTCCCCATCGATGTTCTCCCTCACAGTTCATTCCCCTTTGACTACTGGGCCTGTAAACTGGACACCTGGCCTGAATTGGCACAATATGCCTTACAGGAGCTCGCTTGCCCTGCTGGTAGTGTGCTATCAGAAAGAGTCTTCAGTGCTGCTGGAACAATCCTGACAGAAAGAAGGACCCGGCTGTCGACCCAAAATGTTGGTGATCTCACCTTCATTAAAATGAACCATGCCTGGGCTTCAAAGGATTTTGTACCACCTTCCCCTGATGACACATACAGTTAGGTCCATAAATATTTGGACAGAGACAACATTTATCTAATTTTGGTTCTAGACATTACCACAATGAATTTGAAACAAAACAAATCAGATGCAGTTGAAGTTCAGACTTTCAGCTTTCATTTGAGGGTATCCACATTAAAATTGGATGAAGGGTTTAGGAGTTTCAGCTCCTTAACATGTGCCACCCTGTTTTTAAAGGGACCAAAAGTAATTGGACAATTGACTCCAAGGCTATTTCATGGACAGGTGTGGGCAATCCCTTCATTATATCATTCTCAATTAAGCAGATAAAAGGGCTGGTGTTGATTTGAGGTGTGGTGTTTGCATTTGGAAGGTTTAGCTGTGAAGGAAACATGCGGTCAAAGGAGCTCTCCATGGAGGTGAAACAAGCTATCCTTAAGCTGCAAAAAACAAAAAAACCCATCCGAGAAATTGCTACAACTTTAGGAGTGGCAAAATCTACAGTTTGGTACCTTCTGAGAAAGAAAGAAAGCACTGGTGAACTCATCAATCCAAAAAGACCTGGGCGCCCACGGAAGACAACAGTGGTGGATGATCGCAGAATACTCTCCATGGTGAAGAGAAACCCCTTCACAACAGCCAACCAAGTGAACAACACTCTCCAGGAGGTAGGCGTATCAATATCCAAATCTACCATAAAGAGAAGACTGCATGAAATTAAATTCAGAGGGTTCACTGCACGGTGCAAGCCACTCATAAGAATCAAGAATAAAAAGGCTAGGCTGGACTTTACTAAAAAAACATCTAAAAAAGCCAGCACAGTTCTGGAAGAACATTCTTTGGACAGATGAAACCAAGATCAACCTCTACTAGAATGATGGAAAGAGAAAAGTATGGCGAAGGCGTGGTACAGCTCATGATCCAAAGCATACCACATCATCTGTAAAACATGGCGGAAGCAGTGTGATGGCTTGGGCATGCATGGCTGCCAGTGGCACTGGGTCACTAGTGTTTATTGATGATGTGACACAGGACAGAAACAGCCGAATGAATTCTGAGGTATTCAGAGCCATACTGTGTGCTCAGATCCAGCCAAATGCAGCCAAACTGATTGGTCGTCATTTCATACTACAGATGGACAATGACCCAAAACATAAAGCCAAAGCAACCCAGGAGTTTATTAAAGCAAAGAAGTGGAATATTCTTGAATGGCCAAGTCAGTCACCTGATCTCAACCCAATTGAACATGCATTTCACTTGTTAAAGACTAAACTTCAGACAGAAAGGCCCACAAACAAACAACAACTGAAAACCACCGCGGTGAAGGCCTGGAGATCATCAAAAAGAAGTAAACACAGTGTCTGGTGATGTCCATGAGTTCAAGACTTCAGGCAGTCATTGCTAACAAAGGGTTTTCAACCAAGTACTAGAAATGAACATTTTACTTACAATTATTTAATCTGTCCAATTACTTTTGGTCCCTTTAAAAACAGGGTGGCACATGTTAAGGAGCTGAGACTCCTAAACCCTTCATCCAATTTTAATGTGGATACCCTCAAATGAAAGCTGAAAGTCTGAACTTCAACTGCATCTGATTTGTTTTGTTTCAAATTCATGTGTCGACCCGCCACCACAATTGTGGATTACCAGGGCAATGGGGTACTCAGAGCCGAGCCCATGGAAGTCTATGGGGATGTCACAGGTAGCGGTGGCTCGGTCTGTGGCCCTAGCGGTCTGGCGTATGTTGGGGGAATATTTACAGGGGATAGATATATTTACAGTTCGTGACGCCACCTGTAGTCTTCTGGTAATTTATACCAGCGCTGCTGTAGAGCTCTGAGGGGATGGTGAGGCAGCTAGATGTCGGGTCCCCTACAGGTGGGACTCTTCCCTCAGGTCGATGGTTAAGGCAGGGTTGTGCAGGCATGCAAGTAAATAACTCAGTCTCACACCGTCAGCGTCTTTCCATACCTTTACTTGTAAGATGGTAAGGCAGGTCCCAGGGAGGCTGATCCAAGGAGAATGTATTTCGAGATAGCAGCTGGACAAGTTAGGGGCCTCCTTTACTTTCACAACGATGAGTACAACCAGCATGAAGCGTAGTTCCCTCTATAACTCCAGCTTCTCCAAGCTGTACTGCCCAGTCAGTTTTGTGGTCGGAGCCTTCCTGTGAGAGAGCTGAGTTCCTATTCTTGCTGATCAGGCTCAAGGTTCTCACTCCCCCTGACCCCAGTTACGTACCGACTATTTAGGGGCTGCTTTCCGCTACCTAAGGTCCGGTAAGCCTCTGGGTTTCCTACCACCATGCATGAAGCTATGGTGATCCTTCGGTCTCCAGTGACCGGTAACAATGTGCAGGACTTCTCCAATCCTATTGCACTCAGAATTTCTACCACTGTGCCTTTCGCCTTGTCCGCGCTGGTAGCATAAGCATTTCTCACTTCACAGGTTAACAAAGTCAGTCCCTTACTTAATTCCTTTCTTGAGCTTGTTGCCAGACTCTCAGTAATCTTCCAGGCAGGAGCACGTCTCTGAACCTTCACCGTCCTTGGGACAGGAGACTGAAGTATATCTGCAACTCACTTCTTTCTTCTTAATAAATATCTCAGTCTGTCTTCTAGTGGGGCACAGCTCTGACCAGGCTGAGGTGATCTGGCTCACCTGTACTGGACTCCACTTTCTGAACTGCACAATCAATCCCTCCTCTGTCTTCCTGACAGGAAACTGACTACTGCATGACTAACTCGACTCCCCTCCTCACACTGTGCACTCCCTGACTGTGACTAGACTTTATATATATCTGTGGGCGTGTCTAAGTGTGTGTTGAAATGAATGTTCATTGAGCATTAAACTGCTATCTCTCCACACATCCTCCAGGGTACTGCGTGTGCCTTCACACCAGGGCTACACATTCCCCCATGGTAAATGACAGCACTCCCGGGCTGTAAAATACAAAGAGACAGTTTTGTTTATGCATTAAACATCAACATTAAACATTAATTCGTCCCATCCGGGAGGTAAGGATGTCTTAAACGTTGCAAACAAAACATTATATATAGAAAAGTACAAATATTAAATAACATTTTCATATAAATAGACAATATGCTTGTGAAGGACCCGCACCAAACCTTCAACGTGGGTCCTGGGTGGGCTGCAGGACATCCGAATGCAGACCTCACTCAGTGCCACACCACACGGGTTTTGTATTCAGAGGTAATTGTGCTGGTTTTATGTAAAACCAAGATTAGGCACCGAAGCGCAACTATATACAAATCAGTTCTTGGGCTGGCTCAGTCCTCAACCTCGAAGTCCATTGTAAAACAAAGACACATTATATCAAATCACATTATAATAATAATAAAGTGCAAAACTTTTTATCTAATTACCCAGCCTGGCATTCTACTTTTGGCAATATATAAATATATTATATACTCATTTAACTTGTGCAAAAATTGGCAAACATTCTTAAACTTTTTACAACATTACTTATGGTAGACCCCTATCTGGATCTCACCGGTTTTTCTTTTACTGTTTAATTATTTTCAAATACATTTCCCACCCCGGGGGCTGGAACAATGCGATGGTCCCTAGATCCCATAACTAACAAGTCGTGTGCTGCTATTAGGGTCTGGGTCGCCACAGTTCTCGTGCGAACCTCTAGGGGCGCAACGGGTACTTTCTCCTTGCGAGACACCGATTGCGTTTCAATTTGCGTTACAGTTAGCGATATTGATCGTGTCATAGATTGCGATGGAAACTGGGTCGCAAGTTGCGATGCAGAAGGATGACTAGATGACGAAGAGTATGTAGACATTGCTTCCATTTGCGATGAGCCTGCAGGGGGCGATGCTGGGGCACGGCCGGATGCTGTTTGAGCTGGAGACGGGGACGCTGCGGTAATGGTGACGTTACCTGCGTCTGGGACGGGGTCACGGACGATGGTGACGTTAAGGGCATACCATCCCTTCATTCCCCAGTGCCATGTGTATGTAACAATGTCTCCATTAACTAAGTCCCTCCCGGGATGACCTTGCGGTAGGTGGGATTCTACATCACGTCTGCTAACAAAGACCCCTGGGTAGAGGCCCGGTTCTCTGATGAAGCCCCAGCCCTTCCGGAGCTGGAACTCAGTCACACACCCCTGCCGCCGCGGTTCCCTCAGGGTACCTTTCTCTCTCCGGACACTCTCCTTGTCCGCGATCAGCTCTGCATGTTGTCGCTGACGGTTCCGCTGAGCTTCCCGCTCTTCCTCCTGCTGGCGTTTCTGCTTCTCCTCACGACGCTGCCACTCACATTCCCACTGGGCGGTATAGGCGACGTCATCCAGGCGCGCCATCTCGTCCCAGTCCACGTCTGGTAACGACGGACAGGACCCCTCCGGTGTCCCTACCGGGGATCGATCATCTGCTGCGGCCTCCTGGCCGGGCGGGCGTTCCGGAACTGGCGGTACCTCCTCAACCTCCTTCGCCTCCACCGCTTCACCGGTGGGATCAGGATTGGTACTTTCGGGGGCAGCCTCCGGTTGCTCCTTTGCCTTGGGCAGCAGAAGTTTTGGTAACTCCAGACGTAGGGGATCATCGAAGGGGGAGAACACCGCGTCCCACAGCCGCCGCTGCTCCAGGGTACGCCGGCGTCTCTCTATCTCTTCAAATCCAGGTTGTGGCGAAATCATCTTTCTTAGTCGTGCATTTTCCTCTTTAACCTCCAGCAATGCTTGCTGCAGGTGCAGGACCACGGATGACTCCGGTGCTGGTGGCAGCTTGGCTGGGCACGGGGCCTGCCTTCCTCCGCTTCCCTGCTCGGCTGCACACGTCCTGCTTCCATGATGTTCCAGAAGATTCTTACATCTTCCTCCAGAGACGTCCGGTCTCTTCCGTGGAGGCGGGGTTTGCGTCTCCTCCTCCTCGCAGGGAAGGTGAAGAGGAGGCGGACCTCCTTTGCTGTAGGGCAGGATCGCATGTTGTAATAGCACTTTGAGAGGGCAGGCATTCTCTTCGCGCCACAGGGGGGTACACGCCCACGAAGGTACGCCCACCTTCTTCTCCAGCGCCTGAGGGCGCGAGTATGGCGACAAAGATGGCGATTTTTGGCGCCAAAAGTGCAAACAGTCCTTTTTCACAAAAACAACTCCATAGGCACACAGGGCTCGCAATTTTGCGAGTTTCGCATCCTGTTCGTGACGCCAAAGTTTTGTGTCGACCCGCCACCACAATTGTGGATTACCAGGGCAATGGGGTACTCAGAGCCGAGCCCATGGAAGTCTATGGGGATGTCACAGGTAGCGGTGGCTCGGTCTGTGGCCCTAGCGGTCTGGCGTATGTTGGGGGAATATTTACAGGGGATAGATATATTTACAGTTCGTGACGCCACCTGTAGTCTTCTGGTAATTTATACCAGCGCTGCTGTAGAGCTCTGAGGGGATGGTGAGGCAGCTAGATGTCGGGTCCCCTACAGGTGGGACTCTTCCCTCAGGTCGATGGTTAAGGCAGGGTTGTGCAGGCATGCAAGTAAATAACTCAGTCTCACACCGTCAGCGTCTTTCCATACCTTTACTTGTAAGATGGTAAGGCAGGTCCCAGGGAGGCTGATCCAAGGAGAATGTATTTCGAGATAGCAGCTGGACAAGTTAGGGGCCTCCTTTACTTTCACAACGATGAGTACAACCAGCATGAAGCGTAGTTCCCTCTATAACTCCAGCTTCTCCAAGCTGTACTGCCCAGTCAGTTTTGTGGTCGGAGCCTTCCTGTGAGAGAGCTGAGTTCCTATTCTTGCTGATCAGGCTCAAGGTTCTCACTCCCCCTGACCCCAGTTACGTACCGACTATTTAGGGGCTGCTTTCCGCTACCTAAGGTCCGGTAAGCCTCTGGGTTTCCTACCACCATGCATGAAGCTATGGTGATGCTTCGGTCTCCAGTGACCGGTAACAACGTGCAGGACTTCTCCAATCCTATTGCACTCAGAATTTCTACCACTGTGCCTTTCGCCTTGTCCGCGCTGGTAGCATAAGCATTTCTCACTTCACAGGTTAACAAAGTCAGTCCCTTACTTAATTCCTTTCTTGAGCTTGTTGCCAGACTCTCAGTAATCTTCTAGGCAGGAGCACGTCTCTGAACCTTCACCGTCCTTGGGACAGGAGACTGAAGTATATCTGCAACTCACTTCTTTCTTCTTAATAAATATCTCAGTCTGTCTTCTAGTGGGGCACAGCTCTGACCAGGCTGAGGTGATCTGGCTCACCTGTACTGGACTCCACTTTCTGAACTGCACAATCAATCCCTCCTCTGTCTTCCTGACAGGAAACTGACTACTGCATGACTAACTCGACTCCCCTCCTCACACTGTGCACTCCCTGACTGTGACTAGACTTTATATATATCTGTGGGCGTGTCTAAGTGTGTGTTGAAATGAATGTTCATTGAGCATTAAACTGCTATCTCTCCACACATCCTCCAGGGTACTGCGTGTGCCTTCACACCAGGGCTACACATTCATTGTGGTAATGTCTAGAACCAAAATTAGATAAATGTTGTCTCTGTCCAAATATTTATGGACCTAACTGTAGGTTACCAGCAAAATGGCTCGCTTTGTCCTCCTCTTCCTCCGACTTCTCCAATTCCTCCATTTGCAGCTGCTGAACGTCCAGCCTACACCTCAACATATGCCAGTTTTTCCACCTCCCTAACTGGGCTGTACCCCCCAGGGCCGGGGTCAGCACCTGGCGCACCCGGGCAAGTGCCGGGTCCCTGAGTAGGTGCGGGGGCCCACTCGCCGTCAGAGACACCAGCGTGCTATGAGGGGCCCTGTGCGAGTGCCGCCGCCCACGAGTGGCCCCCCTGCTAGATCAGGGCCCCAGCACTTGCAATACTTACCTCTCCCTGCTCCACCTCTGTGACGTCTTCCGCATTTCCTGGCAGTGACATTCAGGTCAGAGAGCGCGATGACGTCACTTCTGTGCTCCCTCTACCTGAACAGTCACAGTGCAGAGAGCTGGAAGATGGCGACGCTGAGGAGTCCAGAGTAGAGCAGTGCCCAGCGAGGAGAGGTATTTAATTTTTTTTTATGTTTGGAGCAATATATGGGGAGCATTATACACTGGAGAATTATATATGGGGCCTATCATACACTTGAGCATCATCTATGGGGCGCATCATATACTGGTGCATCATATGGGCACATCATACACTGGAGCATTATATATGGGCCTATCATACACTTGAGTATCATAGATAGGGCCCGTTATACACTGGTGAATCATATGGGGCCCATTATATATGGCGCATTACATGGAGACCATTATATAGGGAGCATTATATATGGGGACCATTATATTTGGAGCATTATATGGGGCTCATCATACACTGGAGCATCATATATGGGACCCATCATATACTAGAGAATCATATGGGGTTCATTATTTATGGGGCCTATTCTGTATGGAGCATTATATGGGGCCTATTCTGTATGGAGCAATATATGGGGCTCATTATTCTGTATGGAGCATCATATATGGGGCTCATTATTCTGTATAGAGCAATATATGGGGCTCATTATTCTGTATGGAGCATCATATATGGGGCTCTGTTATGATTTGGTAGCTGAGGAGAGCAGGTAAAAAAGGAAATACACCAGAGCAGTTGGAAACTATGAGATTGCAGTACCCTGACTAACCACCACAACCAGAGGCAGCCGTGGAGCGTTCCTACGTTGGTCCTAGACGCCTCGTCACAGCCTGAGAAGCTAACTACACCTAAAGATAGAAAGAGGAAAGCTATCTGCCCCGGAGCAGATCCCCAAAGAACATAGAAAGCCCCCAAACATGTAATGGCGGTTAGACAAGATGAAATACTGACACAGACAGAAAATAGTATGAGCAAACGTTGGGGCCCAAACTTCCTAAATAGAAAAGGATAGGAAGGGCACTTACTGCAATCCCAAAAAACCCTGAAAAGTACCAACTCTACAAATTACAAAAACACCTGAGATCACACGACCTCTACCACCTAAATTAGTTCTCTGGTGTAACAAAAACTAAACAGCAACCACTGAAAAAACTGGAAAAGGCAAATGAACAAACAACAGTGGCTGAACTAAACTGAGAGGAGCACAAGCCCCCGAAGGGGACCCAGCAGACCCCCACAGAAGTGCAGGACAAAATGCAAAAAGCAAGCACAAAAAACTAAAAGAAGAAAAAGTCTTATCTGTTAGCAGAAGATGCAGGCACGAAACAGCAAGCTACAAAGTGAACAGGAATCAAAGATGAGACCAGAACAATTGATCACCGGCAACCCTGATGGGAGGAAACCTCCCTTATATAAGACCAGTCAGTAACACCTGATCGCCAATCTTCACAATCTTCATTGGATAGTTCAGTACTGTTTGTAACCACCAGAGGGAGCTTCTGCTCAGAATTCATTTCTAGCACATTCACAACAGTACCCCCCCCTTGAGGAGGGGTCACCGAACCCTCATTTGAGCAACCAGGTCGGTCAGGATGAGCTCTGTGATACGCACGGATGAGTCTCCTAGCATGGATGTCCGAAGCAAACACCCAAGAATTGTCCTCCTGACCATAACCTCTCCACTTAACCAAATACTGGAGTTTCCGTCTAGAAAAACGAGAATTCAATATTTTCTCAACCACATACTCCCTCCAGATTGCCCTCAACCAAAACAGGGTCAGGAGGCACAGCCATAGGAACCACTGGCTCGACAAACCTCTTCAATAAGGACTTGTGGAACACATTATGGATTTTAAATGTCCCTGGAAGAAGTAAACGAAAGGAAACAGGATTAAGAATCTCCATGATCTTATAAGGTCCAATGAACCTAGGCTTAAACTTAGGAGATGCAACTCTCATACGGATATTTCTTGAGGACAACCAGACCAAGTCCCCCACTTTAAACCGAGGACCATCAGTCCTATGCCGGTTGGCAAACCGCTGGGCCCTCTCCTGAGAGAGGGACAACCTCTCCACTACATGGTCCCAAATCTGCTGCATACGCTCCACAACAGAATCAACACCTGGACAGACAGAAGCCTCCGTCTGTCCTGAAGAAAATCGAGGGTGAAACCCAAAATTGCAGAAAAATGGAGACATCAAAGTGGCAGAGCTAGCCCTATTATTAAGAGCAAACTCAGCCAAAGGCAAAAAAGAGACCCAGTCATCCTGATCAGCAGACACAAAGCATCTTAGATAAGTCTCCAATGTCTGGTTTGTTCTCTCAGTTTGTCCATTGGTCTGAGGATGAAAAGCCGAGGAGAAAGACAATTGAACACCAAGTTTAGAACAAAAAGTCCTCCAAAATCTGGAAACAAACTGGACTCCTCTGTCAGACACAATGTTCTCAGGAATGCCGTGTAACCGAACCACGTGCTGAAGGAACAAAGGCACCAATTCAGAGGAGGAAGGCAACTTAGGTAATGGCACAAGATGTATCATTTTGGAAAACTTATCACAAATCACCCAGATAACGGTCATTCTCTGAGAAACAGGGAGGTCGGAAATGAAATCCATAGAGATATGGGTCCATGGTCTCTTGGGCACAGGCAATGGCATCAACAAACCACTAGAGCGAGAGCAAGGCTTGGAGCGAGAGCAAGTCCCGCAGGACTGCACAAATTCCCTGACATCACGAGACAAAGTAGGCCACCAAAAGGACCGACTAACCAAGTCTCTGGTACCAAAAATTCCGGGATGACCGGCCAACGCGGAACAATGAATCTCAGACATCACACTCTTTTTCCACCGGTCTGGGACAAACAATTTCCCAATAGGGCAGCGCTCGGGTTTATCCTCCTGAAACCCTTCCAGAGCCAGTCTCAAATTGGGCGAGATGGCGGAAAGAACTACACCCTCTTTCAAAATAACAGCAGGATCAGATAACTCAGGAGAGTCCGCAAGGAAACTCCTCGAGAGGGCATCCGCCTTAACATTCTTAGTGCCAGGAAGAAAGGAAGCCACAAAATTAAAACGTGTGAAAAACAAGGCCCACCTGGCCTGTCTAGGATTAAGTCGCTTGGCTGATTCCAGATAAACCAGATTCTTATGGTCCGTGAGGACCACCACCTGATGTTTGGCTCCCTCCAGCCAATGTCTCCACTCTTCAAAAGCCCACTTCATGGCCAATAACTTCCGATTACCCACGTCATAATTACGTTCAGTTGGAGAAAATTTTCGAGAGAAAAAGGCACAAGGGTTACTTTTAGAGGTCTCTGGATCTCTTTGGGACAAAACGGTACCTGCCCCAATTTCAGAGGCATCAACCTCCACCTGAAATGGCAGAGAAACATCAGGCTGCCGTAGAACAGGAGCAGAAGTGAATCTCTGCTTAAGTTCCTGAAACGCAGCGACTGCCTCAGGAGGCCAATTCACCACATCAGAACCCTTTTTGGTCAAATCAGTCAATGGTTTAACAATAACAGAGAAATTACCAATAAATTTACGATAAAAATTGGCAAAACCGAAGAATCTTTGAAGAGCCTTTAATGAAGTAGGTTGGACCCAATCACAGATGGCCTGAACCTTGACCGGGTCCATTTCAATAACAGATGGGGACAAAATGAATCCCAGAAATGAGATCCTCTGTACGCCAAAAAGACACTTTGATCCCTTCACATACAGAGCATTCTCTCTCAAAATCTGGAACACAGTCCGAACATGTTTCACATGAGAGTCCTAGTCATTGGAAAAAATCAAGATATCATCCAAATAAACAATCAGAAATTTATCCACAAAATCCCTGAAAATGTCATTCATGAAGGACTGGAAGACAGAAGGAGCATTAGTGAGCCCAAAGGGCATCACTAGGTACTCAAAATGCCCCTCTGGGGTATTAAATGCCGTCTTCCATTCATCCCCGTGCTTAATGCGAATAAGGTTATATGCCCCCCTGAGGTCAAGCTTGGTAAACCAAGTAGCACTTTTCACCCTGGAAAACAGGTCAGAAATCAAGGGTAATGAATATTGATATTTCACAGTGATATTGTTCAAGAGACGATAATCAATACACGGCCTTAATGAACCATCCTTTTTGGCCACAAAGAAAAAACCGGCACCCAAGGGTGAAGAGGATGGTCTGATATGACCCTTCTCCAATGATTCCTTGATATAAGACCGCATAGCGTCATGTTCAGGTACAGACAAGTTAAAAAGGCGACCTTTAGGGAATTTACTACCAGGCACTAATTCAATAGCGCAGTCATAGCTCCTATGGGGGGGCAAGGATGCAGATTTACTTTCGCTAAACACATCAGAAAAATCAGTCAAAAAGTCAGGAACATCCTGAGCCTGGGGGGAGGCAGAAAAAACAGGAGTGTTGGTATTAACACATTGGCAGCCCCAACTGGTCACAGACACAGATTTCCAATCCAAAATAGGATTATGAGACTGTAACCAAGGGAAACATAGTACGATAATGTCATGCAGATTATACAGCACCAAAAATTTGCAACTCTCCTGATGATCAGGTTCAACCCTCATTATCACCTGAGTAGAGAACTGAGGTTTATTCTCAGCCAAAGGGGTAGAATCGATCCCCAGTAGGGGAATAGACTTCTGTAGGGGTATCAAGGGAAACCCACAACGTTTAGCAAAATCAAAATCCATCAGGTTAATAGCTGCTCCCGAATCAACGAAAGCCTGAGCAGAAAATGTGGACAGGGAGCAAATCAGGGTAACAGTCAACAAAAATTTAGTCTGAACACTACCCAAGACAACTGAGCGTGCAAAACGTCTTCCCCGCTTAGGCAGACTGAAATAGCATGAGAGGCATCACCACAGTAGAAACATAACCCATTGCGTTTTCGAAACTCATGACGCTGTGCCCCAGAAGCCACTCTATCACACTGCATGGGCTCAGAAGCTGGTTCACAAGGCAACACTATTCCACGCATACCTCTACGCTCACGCAAACGTCTGTCAATTTGAATCGCTAATGACATAGAATCATTGAGACCAGAGGGGACAGGGAATCCCACCATAACATCCTTTACATTCTCTGACAGACCCTTCCGAAAAAGGGCTGCCAAAGCATCGTCATTCCATTTGGTCAGGACTGCCCACCTACGGAATCTCTGACAGTACAGCTCAGCGTCCTCAAGCCCCTGATTTAATGCCAACAAGGCTTTTTCAGCTTGATCAGTGACATTAGGCTCATCGTACAATAACCCCAGAGCCAGAAAAAATGCATCAACATTACTCAAAACAGGATCCCCAGGTGTCAGGGAAAAAGCCCAATCCTGAGGATCGCCGCGCAGGAGAGAGATGACAATTTGAACCTGCTGCGCTGCGTTCCCTGAGGACTTAGATTTCAAGGCAAAAAACAACTTACAGTTATTTTTGAAATTCAGAAATTTAGCTCGATCCCCTAAAAACAAATCTGGCATGGGAATCCTAGGTTCCACAACGGCAACCCTGCAAGATAGGTAGTAATACTCCGAACTTCAGTGGCAAGCTGATCTTCACAGCCAGACAACTGTGCAAACTCCATTGAGAGAAAAAAAAAATCCTCCTCAGCACCCAGAGAAAAAGAGGGAAAAAAAAATGCAACAAACAGAAAAAAAAAAAATCTCTGACAACTCTGAACTTTTTCTTTCCACAATATTTTTCCCTTCTGTGAGTACCATATAATTTTCAGTTTGGGCCGGTGATACTGTTATGATTTGGTAGCTGAGGAGAGCAGGCAAAAAAGGCAATACACCAGAGAGGTTGGAATCTATGGGATTGCAGTACCCTGACTAACCACCACAACTAAAGGCAGTCGTGGAGCGTACCTACGTTGGTCCTAGACGCCTCGTCACAGCCTGAGAAGCTAACTACACCTAAAGATAGAAAGAGGAAAGCTATCTGCCCCGGAGCAGATCCCCAAAGAACATAGAAAGCCCCCAAACATGTAATGGCGGTTAGACAAGAGGAAATACTGACACAGACAGAAAATAGAATGAGCAAACGTTGGAGCCCAAACTTCCTAAATAGAAAAGGATAGGAAGGACACTTACTGCAATCCAAAAAACCCTGAAAAGTACCAACTCTACTAATTACAAAAACACCTGAGATCACACGACCTCTACCACCTAAATTAGTTCTCTGGTGTAACAAAAACTAAACAGCAACCACTGAAAAAACTGGAAAAGGCAAATGAACAAACAACAGTGGCTGAACTAAACTGAGAGGAGCACAAGCCCCCGAAGGGGACCCGGCAGACCCCCACAGAAGTGCAGGACAAAATGCAAAAAGCAAGCACAAAAAACTAAAAGAAGAAAAAGTCTTATCTGTTAGCAGAAGATGCAGGCACGAAACAGCAAGCTACAAAGTGAACAGGAATCAAAGATGAGACCAGAACAATTGATCACCGGCAACCCTGATGGGAGGAAACCTCCCTTATATAAGACCAGTCAGTAACACCTGATCGCCAATCTTCACAATCTTCATTGGATAGTTCAGTACTGTTTGTAACCACCAGAGGGAGCTTCTGCTCAGAATTCATTTCTAGCACATTCACAACAGGGCTCATTATTCTGTATAGAGCAATATATGGGCTCATTATTCTGTATGGCGCACTATGTGGTGGCCATAATACTGTATGGAGGAATATACTGTCCGGTTTTTGAGCTATTGTAGAATTTACAATAGATATCACTCATGTAATGTAAGAAGTGAAGTATTTTTCATTGTACTATACCTATATTTCTGTGCCGTATCGGAGCATCATGAATTCTGTAATTTCCCCCCGGGATCAATAAAGTGTATCGTATCGTAATTGTGGTCTGTGTTAAAGGGGCCCACTGAGACTCTTTCGCCCGGGGCCCACAAAAACCTGGAGCCGGCCCTGCCCCCCACAACTTTAGCCAAATAACCCCCAGTTTTCAATGCATAACTATTACTATAAAGTAAGTTAAGGTTGCCAAGCTTAAGTAATAAGTATTGATGTCGTTGGCATTGAAATGGGCACTGTTGGTGTGTTTACTGTCCTCCATTCCCTGACGACTTTTATTCCCCATTGACTTGCATTGGGGTCAGATTTTCGACTCCGACCCGACCATTTCCGTTAGTCGGCCGACTTCGTTCGACTCGACTTTTGAGAAAGTCGGGTTTCACGAAACCCGACTCGACCCTAAAAAAGGCAAAGTCGCTCATCTCTATTGGCTGGTTATCAAAATTAAAGGTGAACCCACATCAATGAAAACCCAAAAGTCATTATCTTAGTAAATTAAAATACTTTATAACAGCTTGAAAAAAATTATTTTAAAATCTGAAATGTTGGCCTACTAATATGTATGATCAGTAAATGCCCTCAATACTTGGTCGGGCTCCTTTGGCATCAATTACTGCATCAATGCGGCTTGGCATGGAGGCGATCAGCCTGTGGCACTGCTGAGGGGTTATGGAAGCCCAGGTTGCTTTGATAGCAGCCTTCAGCTCGTCTGCATTGTTAGGTTTGGTGTCTCTCATCTTCCTCTTGACAATACTCCATAGATTCTCTATGGGGTTAAGGTCAGGCGAGTTTGCTGCCAATCAAGCACAGTGATACTGTTGTGTGTACACCAGGTATTGGTACTTTTGGCAGTGTGGACAGGAGCCAAGTCCTGCTGGAGAATTAAATTTCCACCTCCAAAAAGCTTGTCGGCAGAGGGAAGCATGAAGAGCTTAAAAATGTCCTGGTAGAAGACTGCGCTGACTTTGGTCTTGATAAAGCACAGTGGACCTACACCAACAGATGACATGGCTCCCCAAGCCATCACTGATTGTGGAGACTTCACACTAGACCTCCAGCAGCTTGGATTGTGGCCTCTCAACTCTTCCTCCAGACTCTGGGACCTTGATTTCCAAGGTCTAGTGTGAAGTACCCACAATCAATGATGATTTTGGGAGCCATGTCATCTGCTGGTGTAGGTCCACTGTGTTTTGTCAATGCCAAAGTCAGCACAGCCGTCTACCTGGACATTTTAGAGCACTTCATGCTTCCCTCTGCCGACAAGCTTGATTGCAAGCGGTCAAAGAGCGAGCAAGAGGAGAGGTGGGAGGACAGTTCAAGATGGACATGCTGTTCCAGTAGTTTTGAGGCATAAGGGAGAAGAGATATCGGGCGATAGCTAGACGCAGAGGATGGGTCAAGGGAGGACTTTTTGAGGATGGGTGTGATTGAGGCATGTTTGAAGGATGAGGGGAACACATCATTTGTAAGTGAGAGGTTGAAGAGGTGTGTTAGGGTAGGGATGAAGACTGTGGCGAGGTTAGGGATGAGGTGGGACTGGAGTGGTCAAGTCTGCAAGTGGTGAGGTGTGATCTTGATAGGAGGGTGTGTGTAGCCCAGCTGCGCTTGGAGCCACATGTACCCTAGAGGATGCACAGAAGGTAAATCCACACTCAAACCTGATATTCATTCACACCTTCACATTTCCCTGGAGCCACCAGAGGGAGCCCTTGGAGAGTATGCATATATATAAGGGTTGTGGAGAGACGGCAGTGAGATTCCAGGCAGTCTAGCTGAGAGTTGGCTAGTTGTTGGTGTTACCTCAGATGAGCAAGAAAGGAAAGTTACCTTAGAACGTGACAGACTGATAGTTCCCTAGGAAAGTGGAAAGTAGCTTTTGAAGTGTGCATAGATCAGTCTGACGGAAGGTCCTGATAGCTACTTCGGACAGAGCCTCAGAAGGAAGCGAAGGAAAGGGAACTGCAGTGTTTGAAAGACTGAAGTTTACAGCTTGAACTTAGTTTATTTTGTGGAGTCCAGTAATGGTGGAGGAAGATTGCCACTTAGCCTGGTAAAACTGAGTCAACTGAGGTATTTTCAGTGAGCAAGCGTGCCTACGCTTTGAGAGCGGTGAAGAGAAAGGAGAAACTGCCATCTACTGCTAGTGTGTGCTTATGTTAAAGGTGAGAGTAGGACGAAAGGCGAGTGGAAAAGGGAAAGAGAGTGACAGAGGTTGAAACAGCATTGATCGCTTACCTCTACTCTGCACTACCGGACGCCGGGTCCGAGCTTGCTAGCATCTACACGACTAGTAGTAGATACCGGAGACCCTGTGGGACTTCAAGTCGCAGGGGCCCAGCAGTGCTGATACGTAACCGGGGTCAGGAAGAACAGGAGTCTGGTCAGCACAACCATTAGAGACTGAGTTCTATCCAAGAGAAGGCTCCACCACAAAGTCAGCCAGGCATATATGAGAAGACAGAGTTAGACTTCGTTTTATACAGGTCAGAACTCATACACATACAGGAGTACGGAGGCCCTACACCTACTCAGTGGGATTACTGGAAGTGCATCCTCCACCCTGACAGCTCCCCGGGACGTGCTTGCAACTATACCATCAGTAAAGGTACAGAAAGAGACTTTCGTGTGTGTGTCTGCCTTATTGCTCCTGCACCCCTACACCGCCATATACCCTGAGGGATCAGTCTTGCCTGTGGAAGACTTAACACCTTGCTGCCCAGTAACAACCCCTCAGAGTATCTACCCTGCAGCGCTGGTCACCCTGACCAGGTACCACAGGTGGCGTCACGAACCAACTGTACATACTTTATTCCCCTGTAAATATCCCACATTTTATGGTGATCGCCCAGGGCAACGGACCGAGCTGTGCTACCCGTGACATCCCCCATTGAAGTGAACGGGCTCGGTAACGAGTACCCCACAGGCCCTGGCTGTGCGACTCAGGTGGAGAGCTGATCTTCTGTCATGGTGGAGAAGCTGGTTTTGGAGGAACAGGGCTGAGCTGCTAAGAGGGGCAGTGGGAGCTGTGGGCCAAAGCTTTCCTTGATCGTATCAATCTTCTGCTTGAAAAAGGAGGCAAAGTCTTCAGCAGAAATGAGAGGAGAGGGGGGAGGTGCAGGGGGAAGGAGTAGAGAATTGAAAGTGTTGAAGAGCTGTTTAGGGTTGTGAGACAGGGAGGATATGAGAGATGAGAAGTAAGTTTGCTTTGCGGCAGTGAGTGTGGACTTGAAGCTGGTGAGGGACTGCTTGTATGCGGTTAAGTGCTCAGCAGAGCGGGATTTCTTCCATCTCCGCTCAGCAACCCTGGAAGCCCGTCTCAGTTGTTTGGTGAGGCTGGTCAGCGAGGGCTGCCTGTTGATTGTGCGAGTAATAAGGACTCTTGATATTTGGTTTCTGCACCAACGCCTGTAATGCACTATCCCTTCTCCACCAGCAATCCCTACACTAAATAGTACAGTTCACAGCAGTATAGAATACAAATAGAATAGAATAGAATACAAATAGAAGGAGCTCTCATAGGAATTTTTTTTCTTTAGCGACACCTGTAATGCATTATCCTTCTGCACCAGCTATCTCTGCACTAAATAGTACATCTCACAGCTCTGTACAATGCAATAGATGGAGCCCTGATAATAAGGACTGTTGGTTTTAGGTTTGTTCAGAAAGGCCTATCACGCTCATTTTCTCTTCTCCTGCAGCTCTACCTACTCTTTTTATACTGAGACAACTAAAGGGAAACAACTACATGGGGAGAACTATACTGAGACAACTAAAGGGAAACAACTACATGAGGAGAACTATACTGAGACAACTAAAGGGAAACAACTACATGGGGAGAACTATAGTGAGACAACTAAAGGGGAGCAAGTACATGGGGAGAACTATAGTGAGACAACTAAAGGGGAACAACTACATGGGGAGAACTATACTGAGACAACTAAAGGGGAACAACTACATGGTGAGAACTATACTGAGATAACTAAAGGGGAACAACTACATGGTGAGAACTATACTGAGATAACTAAAGGGGAACAACTACATGGGGAGAACTATAGTGAGATAACTAAAGGGGAGCAACTACATGGGGAGAACTATAGTGAGACAACTAAAGGGGAACAACTACATGGGGAGAACTATACTGAGACAACTAAAGGGGAACAACTACATGGTGAGAACTATACTGAGATAACTAAAGGGGAACAACTACATGGTGAGAACTATACTGAGACAACTAAAGGGGAACAACTACATGGGGAGAACTATACTGAGACAACTAAAGGGGAACAACTACATGGTGAGAACTATACTGAGATAACTAAAGGGGAGCAACTACATGGGGAGAACTATACTGAGACAACAAAGGGGAACAACTACATGGTGAGAAACTATACTGAGATAACTAAAGGGGAACAACTACATGGTGAGAACTATACTGAGATAACTAAAGGGGAACAACTACATGGTGAGAACTATACTGAGATAACTAAAGGGGAACAACTACATGGTGAGAACTATACTGAGATAACTAAAGGGGAGCAACTACATGGGGAGAACTATAGTGAGACAACTAAAGGGGAACAACTACATGAGGAGAACTATACTGAGACAACTAAAGGGGAACAACTACATGGTTAGAACTATACTGAGACAACTAAAGGGGAACAACTACATTGGGAGAACTATACTGAGACAACTAAAGGGGAACAACTACATGGGGAGAACTATAATGAGACAACTAAAGGGGAACAACTACATGGGGAGAACTATAATGAGACAACTAAAGGGGAACAAGTACATGGGGAGAACTATACTGAGACAACTAAAGGGGAACAACTACATGGTGAGAACTATACTGAGACAACTAAAGAGGAGCAACTACATGGTGAGAACTATACTGAGACAATTAAAGGGAACAACTACATGGTGAGAACTATACTGAGACAATTAAAGGGGAACAACTACATGGGGAGAACTATACTGAGATAACTAAAGGGGAGCAACTACATGGGGAGAACTATAGTGAGACAACTAAAGGGGAACAACTACATGAGGAGAACTATACTGAGACAACTAAAGGGGAACAACTACATGGTTAGAACTATACTGAGACAACTAAAGGGGAACAACTACATGGGAGAAACTATACTGAGACAACTAAAGGGGAACAACTACATGAGGAGAACTATACTGAGACAACTAAAGGGGAACAACTACATGGTTAGAACTATACTGAGACAACTAAAGGGGAACAACTACATGGGGAGAACTATACTGAGACAACTAAAGGGGAACAACTACATGAGGAGAACTATACTGAGACAACTAAAGGGGAACAACTACATGGTGAGAACTATACTGAGACAACTAAAGGGGAACAACTACATGGTGAGAACTATACTGAGATAACTAAAGGGGAATAACTACATGAGGAGAACTATACTGAGACAACTAAAGGGAACAACTACATGGTGAGAACTATACTGAGACAATTAAAGGCGAACAACTACATGGGGAGAACTATAGTGAGACAACTAAGAGGAACAACTACATGGGGAGAACTATAGTGAGGCAACTAAAGAGGAACAACTACATGGTGAGAACTATACTGAGACAACTAAAGGGGAACAACTACATGAGGAGAACTATACTGAGACAACTAAAGGGGAACAACTACATGAGGAGAACTATACTGAGACAACTAAAGGGAACAACTACATGGTGAGAACTATACTGAGACAATTAAAGGCAAACAACTACATGGGGAGAACTATAGTGAGACAACTAAAGAGGAACAACTACATGGGAGAGACTATAGTGAGGCAACTAAAGGGGAACAACTACATGAGGAGAACTATACTGAGACAACTAAAGGGGAACAACTACATGAGGAGAACTATACTGAGACAACTAAAGGGAACAACTACATGGTGAGAATTATACTGAGACAATTAAAGGCGAACAACTACATGGGGAGAACTATAGTGAGACAACTAAAGAGGAACAACTACATGGGGAGAACTATAGTGAGGCAACTAAAGAGGAACAACTACATGGTGAGAACTATACTGAGATAACTAAAGGGGAACAACTACATGAGGAGAACTATACTGAGATAACTAAAGGGAACAACTACATGAGGAGAACTATACTGAGACAACTAAAGGGGAACAACTACATGAGGAGAACTATACTGAGACAACTAAAGGGGAACAACTACATGAGGAGAACTATACTGAGACAACTAAAGGGGAACAACTACATGGTGAGAACTATACTGAGACAATTAAAGGGGAAATCTAAAATACGTGTACAAATAATTCACACTAGACCTATGACGTGTAGTTACATGTAGCCAAAGACATGAATATTACATGTAGGTGTGAAACGTATATTACATGTCTACAGAGTAAGATTAGAGATCGGGGAATTTTAAAAAAAATTTTTTTATCAAATGAATTTCCCATACATTGAAAATACTGCAAAGTTTGTAATTGCCCAGAAATTGTGTGTTTAACATTTAGGGTCCCTAGGGTTGTAATCGGTTTAACAGGGGGGAAATTTTTAAAAAGTAAATGAGAAAACATTACCAAGATCAGTACAAAGCAATATTCATCCCGACACCTATATTTTAAATGTCAAACCCCAAAAAAAGCTAGGAAACTAAAATAGCTTAAAATATAAAAGGGGGCCTTTGGGTTTCAATAAGGGGTTTGCATTTAAAGGGTATCAATGCAAACCCAAATGGACTAATTATAGTTAAAGGGATGCACTGTGGGGAACAAAAACCCCTTTAAGCAAAAAAGGTTTTTTTCTTGTGTAGTATTACGTACTGAGGTGGTTCGGTGCCAAATTTGTGATTAAAAGGGGTTTCGCACCAAAAACCCCATTGTGTTTTAAAGGATTCTTTATGATTTTTAATCTTTTTTGCACTTTTTTAAACCCCATCCACGATTTTAATATTTGCATGTTATAAATCGGACCTCTCCTTTTTTTATTTTCCCTTTCAAGTACGTGGTCTCTGGTGATGTATTCCTGTAGGATGATGGTTTGGGATGAAATTTTGTACAGTTGGGCATCTGGTGCTTATTTCTTATTTTTGTTTTTTGTTTTTATTCATGTACTGATTGGGCTTCTTTTTCTTTAAAAGATTTTCTTTTTGGGCTGCATTCTTTTTGAGGGGTGGACAGAATCAGGGACAGCAGCCGATGAATAAAACAAAAACTTTTTTTTGAGCTGGGAGAATAAACATCAAATGTAGATATGGTTCCCTTTGGGGTCTGCAAGGTGGCCACACAAATGGGGCAACCCATGGGGACCCCCCAGTAATCTGCCCAAGGAATATGCAACAACATCTTAGATTCGGTCCACAAATCCAGCATGTGGTGAGACACACAATCCCTATGGCAAATGATCTCCAATCTCCCCCAAAGGGCCCGGCCCCCCTGCAGATCCTCGCCCTTCCCAAGACACAGCATAACTAACTAAAAAGTGGCTTATTGTCCATTTCTCTTTTGGGACCCCCTTGTCGGGCAGAGATCTCACAGCCCCCCTTTTAAAAATAGCTCAAAAGGGACCAAGTTTTCCCGAAGCCCAAAACTGCAGGGTTTTTGCATTCAGATGCCCCCTGCAGAGAGGAACCAAGACAGACAGCCCCCACCAGATGCAGGGCAAGATGCTGATGTAGGCCTGTTTTCTATGGGCCATACAAACAGGTTTGGGGTGACAATTTATACTGATTTTTGCTCTGGTGCAATTTTTTT
>JARQOD010005946.1:0-45415 GCA_033576555.1 Oophaga sylvatica
GATTTCGCCTTCCTGAACATCGCATCATATGTGACGTACCTGAGTCGCACTAAGTACCAGGGCAATGGGGTACTCGGCACCGAGCCCATGAAAGTCTATGGGATTTGTCACTGGCAGCAGGGCTCGGTCCGTGGCCCTGGGCCTCATACAATGGGGGATATTTACAGGGGATTATTAGGATAGGTAGTTCGTGACGCCACCTGTGGTATCTGATCAATTGGACCAGCGCTGCTATAAGGATCTTCACAGGGGATGTTATGGGGCAGCTGGGTGGTAAGTCTCCCACAGGTGAGACTGGTCCCTGGAAGTCTATGGTGATGATGCAGGGTGTAGTTAAGAATTCAGTCACACACAATGCAGCTTCTTTTCATACCTTTACTGGTAGATGGTTCAGGCAGGTCCCGGGGAGCTGGTCGGGGTGGAGAATGCACATTCGGGATAACCGCTGAGCAGGTTAGAGGCCTCCTTTACTTCAAATGTATGTGAGTCCAAACTTGCATGAAGCGAAGTTAACTCTGCAATCTCCAGCTTTCTCAATAGCTGCAACGCCCGGCTGACATTGTGGTGGAGCCTTCTATGTCTCTGAATACCAGATGTTGAGAGAACTAAGTCCTTCTATGCTTGGCCTAGCTAAAAGTCCTTGTTCCTCCTGACTCCGATTATGTATCGGCACTTAGGGCTGCTCTCTGCGACCTGTAGTCCAGATAGCCTCCGGTTATCTTGTTACTAAGCATGAAGCATTAGCAACGCTTCGGACCCCGGTGTCCGGTGAATTAGTGCAGGTAATCTCGTACCTGAAGCACTTCTCTCTGTCTTCTCCACTATGCCCTTCGTCCTGCTCTTGCTCTTATCATAAGCACTTGTAGCTTTGATGAAATGTCAGCTTTCTCCAGAGCTCGCTGTGCAGCTCTCAGTATCCTCCTGATTTCAGCTTCTGTTGATGTACTGATTAAGGGTAGCTCTGACTAGGCTAGGATGATTCACTTCACCCGTACTAGCCTCCACTTCCTTGTCAGGTGAGCTACGCTAGCTCTGCGAGGATTCAGTCCTCTCTCCTCTCCCTCCAAGTCCAGACTGAACTGGCACTGAACTGCATTGTCCTAAGACAGGAAACTGACTGCTCTGAGCTCTTCTCAGACAGGAAACTTGAATGAGCTCTGCTACGTGTCACTACCTTTTATACCCCTAGTGGGTGTGTCTGAAAGTGTGAGTGAAGTGAATGGATAGCAAGCTTTTGCGGTTACCTTCCTGTGCATTTTCCTGGATATTTGTGTGCCTGACATAGCTGGGCCACACATCCCCCCTTGGTTAAACACAGCACTCCCGGGCTGTAAAAGAGAAAAGAAAAACATTTTTGTTTTGCATTTAACATAAACATTTAACTCATCCCATCCGGGAGGTGAGGATTCTTGAACGTTACAATTTGTACATTAGAAAAATACAAAAGTATCAAAACATCAAAACATTTCCATAAATATTAGACAATATTCTTGTGGAGGACCCGCACCAAAAACCTCCCACGTGGGTCCTGGGTGGGCTGCAGGACTTCTGACTGCAGACCTCACTCTAGGCCACACCATACGGGTTTTTCTTCAGAGGTAGATAGTAATGGTTTCGTGTAAAACCAAGATAAGGCACCGTAGTGCAACTATTTACAAAGCAAGTTCTTGGGCTGGCACAGTCCACAGCCACGCAGTCCATGCATGAGAAAAGACACATTTCAAGACATATAAATAGAAATCACATTAATACTTTTTCAAACTTTATACATTTTTCAGTTGCAATAAACCCTGTCTGGGTCTTGCTAGACTAGTTTACTAGGACTACTCCTGATAGCGAAGAGGTAGTTTTCCTTTAGTGATACGTTCTGACCTACGTGGGGTAGCGTCAGGTATAGTAGTCTCTAACCTTTCTGTTCTGCGTAACGCAAACTATAGATACGACTCCACCTCTCTAGGGACCTGGCAAGCATGCTAGCGACTGGGCGAGGCGGTACTGCTTCACCAGGGGACTCCACTTCTTGTGGTGCTGCTTCTTGTGGTTCCAATGGTTGAGGGTCTGCCGGAACAGGTCCTTCTGGAACTGGCTCTACTGGCACAATTGGTACGACTGGATGTAGAGACTCCTCTTGCGGTTGATAAAACTGCAGCACAGGAATGATTACAGCGTCTCCCAATCTGGGCCAATCCGCAGGTAAATCTCCCAAATCCGTGTGTATGACCGCTTCATCATTTTCTTTCTGAAGGACAACAGGTTCTTCTTCACGAAGCTTTAGTGGGCCAGGACACAACTTTAGATGATCTCTAGACACAGTTGCAGTCGTTTTTCCTCCATCCTTGCTGATGGTACAGGTCTTTCTGTTATCAAAATTGGAATTTTGCACGACATATGGCTCCTGTTCCCACTGATCATCCAATTTGTGCATTCTTCTTTTTCTTTTTAGCACAATTTCTCCAGGCATCAAAGGCTTAGCGGGAGCATTTTTGTTATAGTTCTTCTCTTGTTTTTCTCTTACTCTATTGAGACTGCTTTCCACGCAGGCTTGTACTCTCCTGTACTGTTCTTGTCGGTTTGTGTCCCAATCTTCAGCACTGTCATCAGCCTCTGGTTCTACCACTCCCAGCTCCAAATCCATTGGCAGTCTTCCAGGTCTTGCTCTCATAAGGTAGGCTGGAGTGCAGTTGGTGGAGCTTACTGGTATGTGGTTGTACAAGTCAACCAGGTCAGGTAACAAGTCTGGCCACCGATTTCTTTTTCCAGTGGTACAGTTTTCAGTAAATCCATGACAATGTGATTCATCTTTTCACAAAGGCCGTTGGTCTGAGGGTGGTATGGTGTTGTTCTGATCTTTTTACATCCATACAATTGACAGAATTCCTGAAACAGTTCAGCTTCAAAGGCTGGACCTCGATCAGTCAGTACCTGCTCTGGATATCCGTGTGGTCTACAGAAACTTGCTTGGAAGGTTCTTGCTGCTGTCTCTGCTGTCAGATCTTTGACAGGGGCGACCAAAGAAATTTGGAATAGTGATCCACCATGGTCAGGGCATATGAGTATCCTGACCTGCTTGGGGACAACTTGACGTGATCCAATGCCACAATCTCCAAGGGACGAGTCGTCCGGATAGGCTGCAGGGGTGCTCTCTGACTATGATAGTCTTTTCGTCTGAGTCCACAGGGTCCACAGTTCCGGCACCACTTCTCGATGGAGCTGCGCATCCCTACCCAGTAGAACCGACACCTCAACAGGGTCTCCAGCTTTTTCCAGCCAAAGTGTCCTGCTTGATCGTGGTAGGCTTCTAACACCATTTGGATGTCTGCTCTGGGAACCACTATCTGCCAAACCATCTCATGGGTCCTTGGGTCGACGTATCTCCTGCACAACTTCTCACGGTATATGAACAACCGGCTTCTCTCATTCCACAGGAGCTTTGCTGGTATGGGTGCGTCTTTCTCCAAGGAGGAACCTTTCTGTCTTATCAGCTCCTTGACACGGCTGACCACTGGATCGCTGTCCTGAGTCTCCTTCCAGCTATGATGAGGTAAAGGGTTCAACATCTCACCACACCGCTTTCTGTAGACTCGTTGTTCTTGGACCATCCCATTTTGGTGGAACGCAGGTAGCTCGATTTCTTCCAGATCGTCTGATTCTTCCTCCGTGTCGGATTCATGCGGCAATCTGGACAAGGCGTCCGCGTTAGCATTTTTACGGCCCGCTCTGTACTTGATGGTAAACTGATAGTTTGACAACCGAGCCATCCAACGTTGCTCCATGGCTCCCAGCTTGGCTGTTTCCAGATGCGTCAAGGGGTTGTTGTCTGTAAACGCAGTGAACTTGTTGGAGGCAAGGTAATGTTTGAATCTTTCGGTAATGGCCCAGACCAGCGCTAGGAACTCCAGTTTGAAGCTGCTGTAGTTTTCTGGGTTTCTCTCAGTTGGCCTGAGCTTTCTGCTGGCATATGCGATGACTTTTTCTTGGCCATTCTGCTTCTGACTGAGGACTGCTCCTAATCCTTCGTTACTGGCATCTGTGTACAGCAGGAACGGTTGGCTGTAATAAGGATAGGCTAAGATTTCATCGCCGTCAGGATCTCTTTCATCTCTTTGAATGCCTCAGCTTGTTCTTTACCCCAATTGAATGGAGGGTTTCTGCTCTTGAGAGGTTGTCCGACCAGGAGGTCCTGTAAAGGCGCCGCTTTCTTGGTGTAATCTTTTACAAACCTCCTGTAGTAACCTGTTAGTCCCAAGAACTGACGCACCTCCTTTAGATTCTTCGGCTCCGGCCATTTCTGGATGGCTGTGACCTTCTCGGGGTCCGGCGCTACTCCTTCGGAACTGACAATATGTCCCAAGTACTGTACCTTCCGTTTGAGCAGATGGCACTTTGAGGGCTTCAGTTTCATCCCATACTTGGACAGTGACTCGAATACCTCTGCCAGGTGCTTCAGATGATCTTCATATGTCTTGGAGTACACAATCACGTCGTCCAGATACAGCAACACGGTTTCAAAGTTGAGATGTCCTAGGCAGCTCTCCATCACTCTCTGGAATGTTCCTGGGGCACTGCTGAGGCCGAACGGCATTCTGTCAAACTCGCAGAGTCCCATTGGGGTGGTGAAAGCAGTTTTCTCCCGATCCTCCTCAGCCACAGCTACTTGCCAGTACCCACTAGTAAGGTCGAGGGTAGAAAAGTAGTTAGCCGTTTTCAGAGCAGCTAAGGATTCCTCTATGCGGGGTAATGGGTATGCATCTTTATGTGTTATGCGATTGACTTGCCTGTAATCTACACACATTCTCATGCTACCATCCTTTTTCTTAACTAGAACTAGAGGTGCTGCCCAGGGGCTACAACTATCCCTTATCACCCCGGCTTCCTTCATGTCACGCAGCATTTCCTTAGCTTTCTGATAGTGGGCTGGAGGTATAGGCCTGTACCGCTCTTTGATGGGAGGATGACTGCCTGTAGGGATATGATGCTGTACTCCCTTAATTGTCCCAAAGTCAAGTGGGTGTTTGCTAAATACTTGTGCGTACTCTTGTACCACCCGTAGTACCCCTGTTTCTGGTGGACGGAAGTGGTGTCTGTCCCTATATGAAGCTGCTGACACCAATCCGCTACTGGGGTTGCCGGATCATTATCCTCCGCTGGTTGGCGGGAGGCTAAGGACTCGGTTGTGAGGATAGAATTGTTATCTACGGCATGTAATTTAGCAACTGTGGCATAACGTGGTAAATTTACTTCGTCGTCCCCCCAGTTGAGAAGTCGTACTGGTACTCTCCCATTTATTACTTCCACTACCCCTCTAGCAATCATGAGTGTAGGTCTGTGTTCTGAGCGATGGGGTTCTACTACTGCCTGGTAGTTCTGTCCTCTCAGACCTATGGCTGCTCTACACCATATTAACATTTCACTCATTGGGGGTATTACAATGGGGTTCGAGTCTGTGACCCGTACATTACCGATTTCACCATCTGTAAGCTTCGCTTGCTGCTGGCACATCAGGGTCCGGATCTCCCTCTGGATCACCCCCTTCTGCTTTGGCTTGGCAACTTCAGCGAGCTGTTGGAGCAAAAACACAACTTCTCCCAGACAGTTACTGATAATGTTAGTACCTAATATCACATTTAAGCCATTCTCCTCATTTACAGTCCTTACTACTAGAAGTCCCTGATCCTTCAGCTCCACCCTGCCCACTTTTACGTTCACGTTTTTGGCTCCGAGTACTTCAACAGGGAGACCATTGGTGGCGTACACTGTCAAGTCAGGGCTCGGGGGCTGGAGACTGTCCATGGACCAAAATTTATTATAGAGGACATCAGGTATGATGGTCACCTGAGATCCAGTGTCCAGCATGCAGGGATTGCAATCCCATCCAGAATGATGGACAGGTAGGGTCGTCCACCCACGAACCTGCGGTTCCAGTCTAAGGGGCCTGATGAGTCTACTCCTGGGTGTTGGCCCTCTGACCCAAGATCGGCTCGTTTAAAGGACATTGCTGAGCCATATGACCTTTTTGGTTGCAGCGGTAGCAGATGATCTCTCAGCGAGGATGGTGTTGATCAGGAGTCGCTCCTGGGGGTGGCGTGTCCTCCTCCGGTGAGGCGACGTCCTCCATTTCCTCCTTTTCATCCAAGGGACATCCTCCGGACAGTCGGCTAGTAGGATCTTTCCTCCTTCCTCTTTCCGCAGTTGCAGGGCATCCATTACAGTGGCCAAGTTCTTAGTTAGCTGGCGCACTTCTGAGCGCAGACATTCCAACTCACTAGGGGGCGCCACCTGCGTTTTAGCTTCTGCCACCTGCGGGGAAAAGGTGGGTACTGCCGGCTTTAGAGTGGCTTCACCCGGGTGATACTGATTTGCCACCTCAGGCTTTTCCAGGGGTCGCAGTCCTTTTATTGCCATGTCCTTTAGGGCATCAAAAGTGGCATCTGGATGATCCAAGGACCACCAGTTTACAGTCCTGCCTTCCGCTGGAGACCTCAGTCCCCGCACGAATTGCTCTTTCAACATTTGGCTCTCATCAATGGGACTTGTAGGGTTAGCCTGTTTAAGAGCTCGCAGGGCCCCCCTGTAGTCGGCAGGCGTAGTCCCTAATACTGTCACCCGGTCTCTGGAAGCACTGATAAAATGCCATCCGGAGATCCAGTTTCTGTGCGGTCCTCAAAGATGGCCTGTAGCTTTAAGAGAATCGCAGGTACCGACTCCTGGTCTGCAGTGGGCCAAGTCTCTACTTCTCTCTCAGCCGCACCAGCTAACTGTCCTATTACTACAGCAGCTTTTTGCTTCTCCGTCATTGAGTACATATCCAAAATACTACATATTTTCCGTTTAAACCCTGGCAGGGTGTCTGGCTCGCCGCTGTACTGGGGGAGCCACTTCGCTCCTGGCATGTATGGGAGCGTTAGGGGCATGAGCGGGACCACCGGGCCAGGTGAGGGGCCCGCACCTCCATCCTGCACTACAACGCCAAGCGGTGGGCTATTGGGGCCACCGGCGGGGGCCGCTCCGTCTGCCGGTTGCTGCGACATGTTGATGCCCCCTTGGTTAATCTGAGCCTACCTCTTTCAACGGCTGCAGCGTCGCAGGCACAGCGGTGGAGACAGGACCTTTGTCGCTGGCGCTCTGATGTCAGAGCGTTCACTTCCTGTTTCACAGGACCTGCCGCCGCGTCAGAGTTGGGGGCGTGTCCAGGCAACAGCGCGCTTTTTCAGGTACGCCCCCCTTCTTCACCAGCGCCTGAGGGCGCGAATATTGCGGTAAAGATGGCGGTATTATGGCGCCAAACACAGCAAACAGTCTTTTTCACCAAACAGTTCAATATAGGCACACAGGACTCACAATTGCAAGTTTCGCATCCTGTTCGTGACGCCAGAAGATGAGTCGCACTAAGTACCAGGTCAATGGGGTACTCGGCACCGAGCCCATGAAAGTCTATGGGATTTGTCACTGGCAGCAGGGCTCGGTCCGTGGCCCTGGGCGCTCATACAATGGGGGATATTTACAGGGGATTATTAGGATAGGTAGTTCGTGACGCCACCTGTGGTATCTGATCAATTGGACCAGCGCTGCTATAAGGATCTTCACAGGGGATGTTATGGGGAAGCTGGGTGGTAAGTCTCCCACAGGTGAGACTGGTCCCTGGAAGTCTATGGGATGATGCAGGGTGTAGTTAAGAATTCAGTCACACACAATGCAGCTTCTTTTCATACCTTTACTGGTAGATGGTTCAGGCAGGTCCCGGGGAGCTGGTCGGGGTGGAGAATGCACATTCGGGATAACCGCTGAGCAGGTTAGAGGCCTCCTTTACTTCAAATGTATGTGAGTCCAAACTTGCATGAAGCGAAGTTAACTCTGCAATCTCCAGCTTTCTCAATAGCTGCAACGCCCGGCTGACATTGTGGTGGAGCCTTCTATGTCTCTGAATACCAGATGTTGAGAGAACTAAGTCCTTCTATGCTTGGCCTAGCTAAAAGTCCTTGTTCCTCCTGACTCCGATTACGTATCGGCACTTAGGGCTGCTCTCTGCGACCTGTAGTCCAGATAGCCTCCGGTTATCTTGTTACTAAGCATGAAGCATTAGCAACGCTTCGGACCCCGGTGTCCGGTGAATTAGTGCAGGTAATCTCGTACCTGAAGCACTTCTCTCTGTCTTCTCCACTATGCCCTTCGTCCTGCTCTTGCTCTTATCATAAGCACTTGTAGCTTTGATGGAAATGTCAGCTTTCTCCAGAGCTCGCTGAGCAGCTCTCAGTATCCTCCTGATTTCAGCTTCTGTTGAGGTACTGATTAAGGGTAGCTCTGACTAGGCTAGGATGATTCACTTCACCCGTACTAGCCTCCACTTCCTTGTCAGGTGAGCTACGCTAGCTCTGCGAGGATTCAGTCCTCTCTCCTCTCCCTCCAAGTCCAGACTGAACTGGCACTGAACTGCACTGTCCTAAGACAGGAAACTGACTGCTCTGAGCTCTTCTCAGACAGGAAACTTGAATGAGCTCTGCTACGTGTCACTACCTTTTATACCCCTAGTGGGTGTGTCTGAAAGTGTGAGTGAAGTGAATGGATAGCAAGCTTTTGCGGTTACCTTCCTGTGCATTTTCCTGGATATTTGTGTGCCTGACATAGCTGGGCCACACATACCCACCAGGTGGAATTCCACGTTACATATGTTGGAGCGGTTGTGTGAGCAGCAGCCAGCAGTAATGGAGTATCAGCTGCATCAGGCGCAATCAACTCGCAATTTGCGCCGTTCACACTTCACCACTACTGAGTGGGCCTCTATGAAGGACATCTGCCACGTTTTGCATGCGTTTGATGAGTCAACGCAGATGGCGAGTGCAGATGATGCACTAGTCAGCCTGACTGTCCCCCTTATCTGCCTGCTTCAAAAAACACTGCAAGCACTAAGGGATGAGGTTTTGGAAGAGGTGGAGGATGAGGAGTCACAAATTCCATCACCTTCTGGACAGTCAGCGCAACGTGGTTCCTCACAAAGGGCTGGGCAGGGCTCACTTTGTGAGGAGGATGAGGAGGAGGAGTCAATGGATGAGGAAGACATCGCTCCAGAGGGAGGTACACAACGCTCTAGTCAGTATGTAGAGCGAGGGTGGGGTGATGCAGAGCAGGCAGAGATGACGCCTCTTGCAGGGACAGCGTTTGTTGGCCAGTTGGGAGTCTGCAGCACATGGTTGATTTCATGCTGCAGTGCCTGAGAAACGACCGCCGCATCGCCCACATTCTCACCACGTCTGATTATTGGGTGTACACCCTCCTAGACCCTCGCTACCGGGACAACTTACAAAGCCTCATCACACCATTGAACCGGGAGCGTAAAATGCGGGAGTACCAAGACACACTGGTGCAATCCATAATGTTCTCCATTCCAGCCGAGAGCACTGCTGCTGCTACTGCTTTACAAAGCAGCTCTGTGCGTCGAGGCAGTGGAGACAGCTCTGCAACAAGAGGGAGCACAAGCAGCGCCTCTGCACAGGGAAAGACCAGTATGTTCCAAATGTTGCGAAGTTTTGTGGCAGCGCCACAAATGTCTACACCATCCGAGACGGCTCCAGTCAGCAGGAGGCAACGTTTCCGTAAGATGGTGACAGACTACATGTCTTTCCCTCTCAGTGTACTCCCAGATGGCTCTTCCCCATTCAAGTTTTGGATCTCTAAGCTGGATACATGGTCAGAGCTTAGCCAGTATGCATTGGAGGTGCTGGCTTGCCCTGCTGCCAGTGTATTATCGGAGCGCGTCTTTAGTGCTGCAGGTGGTGTACTAACAGACCGTCGCATGCGACTATCCTCCGATAATGTAGACCGGCTTACATTTCTGAAAATGAACAAGGCATGGATCTCGCCAGAATTTGTCTGTCCGTTTTCAGATTAAATAACTGGTTCGCAACGTTATCCATGTCTCCTGTTATGTTCATCTTTCTACCACCTGAACTCTACTCCCTGGGCTACAACACTGGCAGTTGCTGCTCAGAAGTGTCGTGTCCACAGACCAATACACAAGCTATAGTGTTACTGGGGTTCAGTAATGTCAGCTGTTCCCCTGCTGTGTGAACGGCAAAAAGTCATGCTGCCTCCACCCTGTTGTCTTCTCATCCCTGGGCTTCAACACCGCCAGTTGTTGCTCGGAAGTGTCATTGGCACGGGTACTCACTCCTGCCCAGACTGGTTATGTTTTGACCCGCACCACAATTGTGGTTTACCAGAGCAATGGGGTACTCAGAGCCGAGCCCATGGAAGTCTATGGGGTTGTCACAGGTAGCGGTGGCTCGGTCTGTGGCCCTGGCGGTCAGGCGTATGTTGGGGGGGTATATTTACAGGGGATAGGTATATATACAGTTCGTGACGCCACCTGTAGTTCTCTGATCACTAAGACCAGCGCTGCTGTAGATCTCTGAGGTGATGGTGAGGCAGCTAGATGTCGGGTCCCCTACAGGTGGGACTCTTCCCTCAGGTCGATAGTTATGGTGGGGTTGTGCAGGGATGCAATCAAATAACTCAGTCTCACACCATCCAGCGTCTTTCCATACCTTTTACTTGTCAGATGATAAGGCAGGTCCCAGGGAGCTGGTCGGGTGGAGGATGTGCTTTGAGGCAACAGCTGAACAGGTTATGGGCCTCCTTAACTTTCCAAAATGACGAGTACAACCAGCATAAAGCGTAGTTCACTCCAGAATCTCCAGCTTCTCCAAGCTTTACTGCACGGTCAGTTTTGTGGTCGGAGTCTTCCTTTGAGAGAGCTGGGTTCCTACTATTGTCCTGCAGAGACTCAAAGTTCCCACTCTCCCTGACCCCAGTTACGTACCGACACTCCAAGGGCTGCTTTCTGTAACCTAAGGTCCAGTAAGCCTCTGGTTTTTCTATCACTATGCCTGGAGCTATAGTGACGCTTCGGTCCCCAGTGACCGGTGACAATGTGCAGGATAATCCAATCCTCAGGCACTTCTGACTTCTTCCACTATGCCTTTCGCCCTGTCCGCGCTTGTAGCATAAGCACTCCACACTTCCAAAGGCTATGCAGGCTAGTCCCTTCTTGCTTCTTCCCAGAGCTTGCTAACAGGTGCTCAGTAATCTTCTAGTTCAGGAGCACGTCGCTGAACTCCACTGTCCTTGGGACAGGAGACTGAAGGTCCTGCTGCTAACTCCTCTCTCTTCCTGCACAGACTGCACACTGCCTGCTCTGCCCGAAGACAGGAAACAGACTCCTCTGAGTCCAGACTAGACTCTTCTCTGTCCGAGGACAGGAAACTGACTGCCTGGCTGGCTGAATCTCACTAGCCTATATAACCTATGGGTGTGTCTAAGTGTGTGATGGAGTGAATGTTTATTGAGCATTAAACTGTTACCTCTCCGCACATTCTCCAGGGTACTACGTGTGCCTTCACACCAGGGCTACACATTTACAGCACGCCATCTGTTTCCTGTCAGTGTAAATGTTCTGACCACAATTGTGGATACCAGGGCTATGGGGTACTCGGAGCCGAGCCCATGGAAATCTATGGAGTTGTCACTGGTAGCGGTGGCTCGGTCCGTGGCCCTGGCGGTCGTGCAATGGGGGGATTATTTACAGGGGATATTTAGGATAGGTAGTTCGTGACGCCACCTGCGGTTTCTGGTAAATTGTACCAGCGCTGCTCTAAGGACTTTCACAGGGGATGTTATGGGGCAGCTTGGTAGTAAGTCTCCCACAGGTGAGACGGGTCCCTGGAAGTCTATGATGATGATGATGATGATGATGCAGGGTCTAGTAAGAATTCAGTCACACACAAGGTAGTTCCTTTTCATACCTTTTACTGATGATGGTTCAAGCAGATCCCGGGGAGCTGGTCGGGGTGGAGAGTGCACATTCCGGTAACAGCTGAGCAGGTTAGAGGCCTCCTTAACTTCAATGTACATGTGAGTCCAACTTGCCTGAAGCGAAGTTAACTCTGAATCTCCAGCTTTCTCAATAGCTGTACTGCCCGGCCAACGTTGTGGTGGAGCCTTCCAAGTGATGAAACTAAGTCTTTACTTTTGTCGTGCACTTGACTCAAAGTCCCTGTTCCACCTGACTCCGGTTACGTATTGACACTTTGGGCTGCTCTCTGCGACCTGTAGTCCAGATGCCTCCGGTTTTCTTGTTACTAAGCTTGAAACTGTAGCAACGCCTCGGACCCCGGTGTCCGGCAATTTAGTGCAGGTAATCCAATACCTGTAGCACTGCTCTGTCTTCTCCACTGCGCCCTTCGCCCTGCTTCACGCTCTTAACATAAACACTTGTACTTTCAATGGCGTGGTCAGCTTTCTCTAGGGCTCGCTGAGTAGCCCTCAGTATCCTCTAAGTCCCACTTGGACTGACACTGAACTGATCCGTCCGTAGACAGGAGCCAGATTCCACTACTCTCCCTCCTAGGTTGGCTGACTGACTAACCACCTCAGATACGTGTCACTCCCTCCTATATATCAGATGGGTGTGTCTAAAAGTGTGAGTGACAGTGAATGAATATCAAGCGGTGCTGTTACCTTCCTGTGCACTCTCCTGGATTTTCATGTGTGCCTGCGTAGCTGGGCTACACATCCCCCCTTGGTAAAACACAGCACTCCCGGGCTGTAAAAGACAAAAAGAACATTTTGTTTTGCATTAACAACAACATTATAACTCTTCCCATCCGGGAGGTACGAATTCTTGAACGTTACAATTTGTACAAGGAAGAATACAAAAGTATCAAAAGTATCAAAATATCAAACATTCTCATATATACAAGATACTTGTGGAGGACCCGCACCAAAAACCTCCCACGTGGGTCCTGGGTGGGCTGCAGGACTTCTGACTGCAGACCTCACTCTAGGCCACACCATACGGGTTTTTCTTCAGAGGTAGATAGTAGTAGTTTCATGTAAAACCAAGATAATGCACCGAAGCGCAACTATTTACAGGATAAGTTCTGGGCTGGCACAGTCCTCAGCCTCTCAGTCCATGACATAATAAAAGACATCTGTACTCTTCAAGTATGCACATATAATTCGACTGAAGTTACCCAACCGGGGTATACTATTTTAATCAACACATGAATATTTAACTTTTTCAAATTCTTTGAATCTCACTTTAACTTTTGCTTTACCCAGCCGGGTATTCTATTTTAAATATGTAAACACTATACATACACAGTAATAAAGTGCAAAAATGGCAATTCTCTCAACAAACTTTATACATTTCTTAGATGCGGTAAACCCTGTCTGGGTCCTACGGTCTTCACTTTTATAAACTTTCACTGACGTCTTCCACTCCTGGGGCTGGAACAACGCGATGCCCTTTGGATACCATAACAAATAAGTCATGGCCCGATATCTGCGTCTGAGTGGCCACAGTCCTTGTGCGAACCAACGGGGACGCAACGGGTGTCTCAGGCAAATAAGAACTTTTCACCAAAGATGCAGGTTTCCGCTGCGCTTTAACTGTGGTCTCATCCGATTGCGATCCAGAATGAGTTGCAGTTTGCGTTGCGGGACACTTGGTTGATTGCGATGTAGGGGGCGATGCCGAGTAGGTCGCCTGTTGCGATATAGAGCAAGTCGCTGATTGCGATTTAGAGCAGGTCGCTGTTTGCGATCTAGGTGGCGATGCTGGGCACGGCCTGGTGCGGTGGGAGCTCTGAACTGGGACGCTTCGGTACCGGCGTCGGGGACGGGGTCACTAACAATGGAGACGTTCAGGGCATACCACCCCTTCATACCCCAGTGACGGGTGTAGCTCACAATGTCCCCATTAATCAGGTCCCTCCCAGGATGACCGATGGGCAGGTGGGATTCTACGTCCCTGCGGCTTACAAAGACCCCTGGATAGAGGCCTGGCTCACGGATGAAGCCCCAGCCCTTGCGGAGCTGAAACTCAGCGACGCACCCCTGCCGCCGCGGTTCCCGTCGGGTACCTTTATCCTGGCGGATGGCCTCTTTCTCTGTGAAGAACCGTTCATGCCACTCCTGTCGGGACCGCTGGATGTCTCTTTCTTCCTCCTGCTTTTGGCGTCGCTGCTCCTCTTCACGACGGCGCCACTCACTTTCCCACTGTACGGCATAGGTGACGTCATCTAATCGCTCCATCTCATCCCAGTCGACTTCCGGCAACGATGGCTGGGACCCCTCCGGTGACCTTACCGGGGAGCGGTACTCTGCTGTGGCCTCCTGGCCTGACTGGCACTCCGGTCCGGGCAATACCTCCTCAGCCTCCTTCTCCTCCACCTCCGCAGCGGTGGGATCAGGTACAGCACTCTCGGCGGTAACCTCCGGTCGTCCCTCAGCCTTCTCCAGCAGCCATTTCAGGAATTCAGGAGACGGCCCTTGGCTTGTAGGAGAGAACATGGTGTCCCACAGCAGCCGCTGTGTTTGGGTGCGCCAGCGTCTCTCCGTCTCCTGTCGATCAGCACGACCCTGGAGCTTCCTCCTTAGCTCCTCATTCTCCTTCCGCAGCTCCATCATGGCGGGGTCGGTGTCCCTATCTGGGGACAGCTCCGGCACAGGTAGAAAATCTTCCGATCTTTGGCACAGATTCTCCTGTCCTTCCGCCATCTCGTCCCAGGCCAGAGTGTAGTTTCCATCAGGAACAATCTGGTCTCTTCCGTGGAGGCGGGATTTGCGTCTCCTCCTCTTCGCATAGAGGATGAAGAGGAGGCGGATTTCCTTAGCAGAGGGCAGGACCGCACATTGTAGTAACATTTGGAGAGGGCGGCCATATCTTTCGCGCCTCAGGGGGGTACACGCCCACGAATGCACGCCCACCTTCTTCACCAGCGCCTCAGGGCGCCAACTTAGCGGCAAAATGGCGGTATTTGGCGCCAAAAGCAGCAAACAGTCTTTTTCATGAAATAAACAGTTCAATAGGCACACAGGACTCACAATTGCAAGCTTCGCATCCTGTTCGTGACGCCAAATTTTTGTTCCGACCACGCACCACAATTGTGGATACCAGGGCTATGGGGTACTCGGAGCCGAGCCCATGGAAATCTATGGGAGTTGTCACTGGTAGCGGTGGCTCGGTCCGTGGCCCTGGCGGTCGTGCAATGGGGGATTATTTACAGGGGATATTTAGGATAGGTAGTTCGTGACGCCACCTGCGGTTTCTGGTAAATTGTACCAGCGCTGCTCTAAGGACTTTCACAGGGGATGTTATGGGGCAGCTTGGTAGTAAGTCTCCCACAGGTGACACGGGTCCCTGGAAGTCTATGATGATGATGATGATGATGCAGGGTCTAGTAAGAATTCAGTCACACACAAGGTAGTTCCTTTTCATACCTTTTACTGATGATGGTTCAAGCAGATCCCGGGGAGCTGGTCGGGGTGGAGAGTGCACATTCCGGTAACAGCTGAGCAGGTTAGAGGCCTCCTTAACTTCAATGTACATGTGAGTCCAACTTGCCTGAAGCGAAGTTAACTCTGAATCTCCAGCTTTCTCAATAGCTGTACTGCCCGGCCAACGTTGTGGTGGAGCCTTCTAAGTGATGAAACTAAGTCCTTACTTTTGTCGTGCACTTGACTCAAAGTCCCTGTTCCACCTGACTCCGGTTACGCATTGACACTTTGGGCTGCTCTCTGCGACCTGTAGTCCAGATGCCTCCGGTTTTCTTGTTACTAAGCTTGAAACTGTAGCAACGCCTCGGACCCCGGTGTCCGGCAATTTAGTGCAGGTAATCCAATACCTGTAGCACTGCTCTGTCTTCTCCACTGCGCCCTTCGCCCTGCTTCACGCTCTTAACATAAACACTTGTACTTTCAATGGCGTGGTCAGCTTTCTCTAGGGCTCGCTGAGTAGCCCTCAGTATCCTCTAAGTCCCACTTGGACTGACACTGAACTGATCCGTCCGTAGACAGGAGCCAGATTCCACTACTCTCCCTCCTAGGTTGGCTGACTGACTAACCACCTCAGATACGTGTCACTCCCTCCTATATATCAGATGGGTGTGTCTAAAAGTGTGAGTGACAGTGAATGAATATCAAGCGGTGCTGTTACCTTCCTGTGCACTCTCCTGGATTTTCATGTGTGCCTGCGTAGCTGGGCTACACATCAACGTCACTTAGCCTCCAATAAGTTGTCCTGTCGTGTTGCGGTCGGGTTAGCCGACTCTATGGTGCTTGGAGTTTAGGTGCTTCCTATGTGTGCTGCGGGATATGCAAATAAAGGCTGCTGTTTCCATTGTGACAATAGGACAATCACCCACTGTAGTACTGTGGGATTCGGTAACTGCGGCCGGCTCGCGGCCTGTCAACTTAAATTTCCATGGGTACCTTCTGCTACCCGTCCGGGTTCCAGTACCGTCAGCTGGTTCTCCGCAGTGCCTTTGGCCTAGGTGCCTCCATCTCGGTATCCGAGTTCCAGCAACGTCTGCTGGTCCTTGGTAGTGCTTTGGAGCACAGGTACCTCCTGCTTAGTAACCGTGTCCCAGTAACGTCAGCTGGTCCTCGGTTGTGCCATTGCCTCTTTTCCTTCTGCTGCCCCTCCGGGTTCCAGCACAGTCAGCTGGTCCTCGTTACTTGCATTGGCTCTTGTACCTTCTGCTACCCGTCCGGGTTCCAGTACCGTCAACTGGTTCTCCGCAGTGCCTTTGGCCTAGGTGCCTCCATCTCGGTATCCGAGTTCCTGCAACGTCTGCTGGTCCTTGGTAGTGCTTTGGAGCACAGGTACCTCCTGCTTAGTAACCGTGTCCCAGTAACATCAGCTGGTACAAGGTTGTGCTACAAATACAAGATACAGAACAAGAGACACAAGAACAATAAGCAGAAGATCTAAAAGCAGAAGAACATGAAGTATAAGACCAAAATGAAGAGCAAAATATATGCTCTAAATTATAAGCAGAAGAAGACTAAGAAGTGTATGGGGGTGAGTCCGTTCCTCCTCGTGGTGCCCCTGGAAAATGCCTGCTGCTGCTGCTGCAGGCTAAACTGAACACGGACAAATACTGTTGTAATTTAAATCTTTTGTGACAGCAAGAACGGAAGAATGAAAAATTCATACTTTGACAGATTACAAGTACAGGATTCTCTGTCACAAATAAGAATATGATGAAGAAGATGAAGTACAATATGAATAAGAATAATAGTTTAATAAGAAGAATATGAGTAATGTTAACAAAAAGATGAATAGCAAGAAGTTTAAGAAGAAGATAAAGAAGGTGAAGATGAAGAATAATTTGATGAAAAAGATGATGCTGCTGAAGATTATGAAGGAGAAAGTGTGTCAAAAGTTAAAAAGGTGAAGAGCATGGAAGGTGTGAAATATACATATTTGCCAAAATAGAAAAAACGTGAACAACATTGTCAATTTCTTCGTCAATCCGAACATCTTTAAAAAAAAAAATTTATGCTATTCCATTTGATTGGGTTAAACATCTATGCCTTTAATGTCTCCTCAACCTTCCCCAATACATTCTACATTACTCTTTGTTGTTTTCCTTCATGTACAATTAACCAACAAGGCAAGAATGGGTTTTTTTAATTCCGATATTTTGTTCCCATAGACTTACATTGGATTTCCGGTATCGGTATCGGGTATGCCGATATTTTTTGTGTATCGGCGATACCATTCCGATTCCGATACTTTTGGATATCGGAAAGTATCGCTCAACTCTAGTAGTAGGGCATCATACACACCTTGGAAAAATTGAGAGCGAGGGTTGACTCATGACCCTGAAGATATAGGGGAGGAGGACATGAGAAATTAGAAAAAAAATAATCATATACCCTTCTTTGGATGGGAAGGGGTCCATGGAAATACGCCAGATAAAAAAAGAACATTTTAGTTGACTTTATGTTCCGCTGCTGTCATCTGGTGGGGTTGAGAAGTCTGGGCAAATCCAGCCCTTCTTCATTTGGATGAGAGTCAGCCTGTCTGCATTATTCCTTACGCTACAATTCTTACCATTACGATTTGTTGGTTAAGTCCAGCCGTCCTCCTAATGAATGCAACTCTTCGTGAGTCAGGAGTGTCTGACTCCAGCAAACCCCTTCATCAAAACCACTGTAAACTTCACCAGTCTTGATGAGTTACGGCCATAGTGTACTCGGTTTGATACCAGTGACCATGAAGTGACTGATCTCCATTTGACATATTGCTGTTTAGGTAAAAAGTTCTTTACTAAATAGCATTTCTGAAGGCAGGACCCTGTATATGCAATACAGAGACCCAAGTCCCTCTACAGACTAATATTTAAAGAAGACGCTTCATCAACTTTTTCACGTTGAACAAAACACACAATGTAATAGAGGCTTCAGAGCTGAATATGATTTTTTAAAATTTCACCTCTTCATTGCCGACACATTAGAAATGAAAGTATCTGGTGCCTAACGAGTCAAAAAAACATCAATCTTCAGTTGGTATAGCTAAAGGGATATCACAGGGGGTGTGTATTTCTTCACCCTGAATTTTGTTGACCAATCATAAGCAGGCAGCAACACACTGAGGAAAAAAGGACACGCCTCCACAACAAATTAAAACAGGCTCAGTGTGAGACATGTATTGACAAACAGTCTCCTCTCCTCACTGCTTTGTAATAACATGTGAGGGAGCTCAGGAAACCCATGTGTGATTAACTGACAGCTTTCAGTTCTCATCTCAAGCAGTCAGTGTGGGTGAGGGGCGCTGCTGCAGAGCTGAATCTTATAACAAACACTTCTAGTAACTTATGGAGCGTAATAAGTAGCATTCATTTTGCAGAGAATAACTTTGCAGGAAATCAAATTTCCCTATAAAATCCATGTGATTTAGTGAATTTGATGTTTGTCAAATCTGCAAATCTATAATATTCGGTGATTGTCATGCTCGGTGTATGACATGCTCGGTGTATAACTGCACATGGTATGTAGGAATGTAACATCACTTGTTAAACACTATAATGAAGATTCGTGCATTTCCATTTTCTCTGCCTCCGATCTGTCACATGACTGTATGAACCCGCGGACTGACACACATTTAGGTATTTAGTTATCTCTTTACATACAGAGGAAGCAAAGGTTAACAAGGCAGATAACAAATGACATCACAAGATGTAGCACACGGCAACTTTCATGTATTAACGACAATTGATGCTTCAAATATCAAACACAAATGTGCTATATCTGTATATAATGATCATAATACTATAAGAAAACATCCAGAGAGAGGAAAGTCTGACAATAATTATCTGAGTGTGTGATGTGGGGGAATGTGTCATGGAGGTAAATGGTGACAGTAACTAGTTCTATAATGTAGAGACTGTACAGTAATGATCCATAAAGGGGCACAAACGCCTCACCATACAGAGAGGAGGCTGAGGTCTTCACCCACATTGGTCGGGTTGCCATTTTGATCACTTGTTTAAAACTGAAAACTGATGAGGGATGAAGAGAATCTTTCGGGTCTAAACCAAGAAAATCCTACAATCAGCTTAGTATCATAAGTTATTAATCTCGTCACCATGCTTGATTACCCGTAGAAGAGGTCCTGCTCCATCAACAAACCATAATTGCCCAATTTTCTATGGTGCCACGCCAATAGTCTATGATATAAAGCCCATTTCCTCGCACGCTCCTTCCTGTTGGTGCCAAACACAAGACACCACATTCAATCTTAAGTCAATTGTGTCATTAATGACGATGTCAGATCCTCACAGCTTTCTTCTCACATATCCATCTTCTACCAGTATTACAGTTATCCTGATAATAATCAGATCTGGTCATGGATATGCAGCGTCCTGATCCTTCTGTCTTCGTCTGGATTATTCTGAATAACAAGAGGAAATGATGAGAAATCAGTAATTATAGGGGAGTCCAGACCCCGGTGATCAGATGTGTCACAGTCACAGTAATGACCGGTGTGTGCTGGTGTCAGGAGTCACTTACAAGCTGCCGGAATAATGTTCTCCATCCACCCATCTCCAGACGTCTCCAACCCAGCGAAGTCCTATCCAATATACGTCCTGTACCCGCTGTGTGATAGATCTCTGTATAATCTCCTGTAACAAATGAAGAACGTCCATCATATTGAATATATAATAAATATGAGAATATAGAGTACCGAGGCCGGTCATCTAGTCTTATATTATCCTTATATATGGGGCCGGTCATCTAGTCTTATATTATCCTTATATATGGGGCCGATCATCTAGTCCTATATTATCCTTATATATGGGGCCGGTCATCTAGTCCTATATTATCCTTATATATGGGGCCGGTCATCTAGTCCTATATTATCCTTTTATAAGGCCGGTCATCTAATCCTATATGATCCTTATATATGGAGCCGATCCATCTAGTCCTATCTATTATCCTTATATAGGGGCCGGGACCATCTAGTCCTATATTATCCTTATATATGGGGCCGGTCATCTAGTCCTATATTATCCTTAATATGGGGCCGGTCATCTAGTCCTATATATGATTCTTATATATGGGGCCGGTCCAGGGTCGGACTGGGGTGTCTGGGGCCCACCAGGAAAATGGACTCTAGGGGCCCACCCTACAGCTATATGCAAATATCTCTCAGGAGTTATCCTGATTATAACGAATCATCGTCTGTAAAACACAGTCAGCTCCTGCACATCTACTGTGCGCCCCCATAACTGGGATGTATAATTATGGTAGTTTACATTAATGGGGTTCTTTGGTTAAAATAAGTTATCACCGTTCCATGAGCTCTACAGGATAGGTGATCACTCAGGTCCGACCATTAGAAACTGCACCGATCGGAAAAATGAGGAAGTTTTATCGTTGATAGGAAACTTATCTCCATTTTATAATGGAGTGGCAGGTGGGATATCTTACCGCAGCTCCATTCAGTCTCTTTGTGGCTTCTATAAAGAAACAAATTCTACACTGGGGGAATGAATGGATCAGTGATCGAGTTGTACATGCCACTCCAGTCTAATGAGGATAAAAAGTTCCACATTTTGCTGATTGAGTGCAAGTAGTCAGACCCCCACCAATCAATATGTTATCACTTATCTTGTGGAGAGATGATCACTTTTTTCACAGGAAAACCCCTGTAAAGCCCCGTCACACTAGTTTTGTGATGCAAGAGCGATCTCCCCAGCGATATCGCTGTGTGTCACATTCAGCGACGATCAGCCCCGCTGCTGGGTATCGCTGATCGTCGCTGAATGTCCTGGACATTTTTTTGATCGTTGGTTTCCTGCTGGCCAGCACTCATCACTGCGTGTGGCAGGCAGGTGTCATGTGTGCATCGCCACGAAGATCGTCGCGGTTGCACATTCTGACTTCTCACAGCTGAGTTGCTGTTTCTTTGTGTTTGGCAGTTAGGGAGTTAATTCTGTCTGTGCTCAGTTCTGGGACTGGGTGCAGTTTTCTCCCGGCTGCAATTAATTATTTGTTGATTGGTTTCCTTTAAATCTCTGGTTGTCTGTGTTGGGAGTTGCCAGTGAAATTCTTCATGCAGACCACAGATAGGATTGTATCTGTATAGACTTAAGTTAAAGAGCTCCTTAGTTGTTTTAAGCTCACCTTGCTTAGAGTTTAATATCCCAGATCATTTATGTTCCTTCTGTGTTTGAGTGTGTATGCAAGTCTGTGTTTTCTCCAGTCTGTCTTATATGTCTAATCTGTGTATTTAGCAGAGATCAGCCCATATCCCTTTGGTGGTAATCAGAATCCTTCTTAGGACTGATTACAGGGTTCAGGGACTGATAGGAGACAGGGTTAGGCTGGAGACTTGGACCTCTGAACCATTATCAGTACCTCCAAGGTGAGGGATTAGTTAGGACCCCAGTTTAGGGTCAGGTTAGACCCCCGGTCCTCCTCTTTCCTGTGACAGTGTATCAAGTCCTCAAGATTAACCCTGAGTTCATCGGATATCGTGTCAGGTAAATCTATTCTATATTTACATGCTGATGTTGCTAATCTATATGTTGTATAGAGTGTTGTTCTTTTAAGAATAGTTTACTGACATCGTACACATATCATAAGACCGCGTGACATTTTCACTGGCCTATAAAATTATTCCCAGTTGCCATGGATCCAGTAGCCCAGCTGGCTCTGCAGTTGCAGGGATTATCCATGGAGCTGACGGACATTAAGTCCAAAGTTTTGTCTCCCTCGGAGAAAACCAGATTTGAACCTAAAGTAGCTCTCCCGGACAGGTTCACTGGTGGGCGAGACAAATTTTTTACCTTCAGGGAAGCATGTAAATTGTATTTTCGGCTTCGGCCTCGATCATCAGGGAGTGAAGAGCAGAGAGTGGGAATTGTTATCTCGCTCCTACAAGGGGACCCTCAATCCTGGCCTTCTCCCTTCCTCCGGGATCCCCGGCTCTACAGTCAGTAGATCGATTTTTTACTGCCCTGGGTTTGGTATATGATGACCCAGATCGGGTCTCTCTTGCTGAGACAAAATTACGTAAGATACAGCAGGGAGATCATCCGGCGGAGGAATTTGCTTCTGAGTTCCGTAGATGGGCCACAGATACTCAGTGGAATGACCCAGCTCTTAGGAGCCAGTTTTGTCATGGGCTTTCTGACAAATTAAAGGACGTTTTGGCTCAGTATGATTCTCCTCCATCACTGGAGGCTGCTATGGCCCTAGCTATCCGTACTGATAGACGGCTCCGGGAGAGGTGCGAGGTAACTCCGCCCCCTGTTGTTACTCCACCTACTACTAAAGTCCCTTATTTGAGGTTCCCCTTGTCTGTTCGGAGGAGCCTATTCAGTTGGGAGGGACATCATTTCGTAGGAGGGGATTGGCGGTACGCCGCAGGACTAGAAGGTGTTTCTTCTGCGGGAAAGAGGGACATTTTGTTGGGGGATGTCCATCCCGTGCCTTGTTGAGCAAAAAGTCGCCGGAAAACTGTTAATCCCAGGTTGTGTGGTGGACGACAACCTGGGAGTATGTATTTCGTCCGCTAGTTCTTCTCAGTTCCTTGTACCAGTGGAGGTGGTGGTTGGTACGAGAGTGGAGAGATTTTCTGTTCTTCTTGATAGTGGGTCCGGGCTAATCTGGTTGACGCTCAGTTTGCTCAGGCTCAAGGTATGCATCTGAGTGTATTGGTCAAACCGATCCCTATATTCTCCATTGACGCCAGGCCTCTCGGCCAAGGTAGCTTTGTTCATGAGGTTCATAACATTGACCTTCGGGTAGGGGCAATACATAGGGAACTATTATCTTGTTATGTGTTGGAAGGTCTACCTACTCCTATTGTGTTGGGACTTCCTTGGTTGGTTAAACATAACCCTGTGATTAATTGGCAGTCCAGAGATATAAGCCAATGGGGGGAGTTTTGCAAAAGTAACTGCATGAACACAGTCATCAGTGCGGTCGTGCCTAGTACTTTGCCTCCTTTTTTGGAGGACTTTGGGGATGTGTTCTCTGAGGAGGGGTGTCAGGAGTTGCCTCCTCATCGCGTGTATGACTGCTCTATTAATTTACTTCCTGATGCTAAGTTACCTAAAGCTAGGTTATATAACCTTTCTGGTCCTGAGAGGCAGGCTATGAAAGATTATATTTCGGAAAGTCTGGCCAAAGGGCATATTAGACCTTCATCTTCCCCAGTGGCCGCGGGGTTCTTCTTTGTGAAGAAAAAAGATGGAGGCCTACGCCCTTGCTTGGATTTCCGCGAACTTAATCGGATTACTGTTCGAGATCCGTATCCATTCCCTCTGATTCCTGATCTCTTCAATCAAATTGTTGGCGCCAAATGGTTCTCTAAATTGGATCTCAGGGGGGCGTATAATCTGATTAGGATAAAAGAGGGGGATGAGTGGAAAACGGCGTTTAACACGCCGGAGGGACATTATGAGAACCTTGTCATGCCTTTTGGTCTGACTACTGCACCAGCAGTATTCCAACATTTTGTTAATGACATTTTTCGTCATCTGGTGGGGCTGTTTGTGGTCGTATATTTGGATGACATTTTAATTTACTCACCAGATCTTGTGTCTCACCAGGAGCATGTGAGACAGGTGTTGCAGATCTTGCGAGACAATAAACTATACGCCAAACTGGAAAAGTGTGTATTCGCCGTACAGGAACTTCAGTTTTTGGGTTTCTTGGTGTCAGCCTCCGGTTTCCGTATGGACCCTGAAAAGGTGAGAGCAGTGCTTGAATGGGATCAGCCAGAGGATCTTAAGGCTCTGCAGCGTTTTCTGGGGTTTGCTAACTACTACCGGAAATTTATTTGTAATTTCTCATCTGTTGTCAAACCTCTCACTGACATGACAAGAAAAGGGACGGATTTTTCTAAATGGTCGGACAAAGCTTGCCAAGCTTTTTCCTCTTTGAAAAAATGTTTTGCTTCGGCACCCGTTCTCATCCAACCAGATGCATCACAGCCGTTCGTTGTGGAGGTGGACGCGTCTGACGTAGGGGTGGGTGCAATATTGTCCCAGGGTCCGTCCCCTGGTAAATGGCATCCGTGCGCTTTCTTTTCTAAAAAATTGTCGTCCGCCGAAAGGAATTATGATATCGGCAATAGGGAACTTTTGGCCATTAAGTTGGCTTTTGAAGAATGGCGTCACTTTTTGGAGGGGGCAGTCCACCCGGTCACCGTCATTACTGATCACAAGAACCTGCTGTATTTGGAATCTGCTAAGCGTCTGAATTCCAGACAAGCTCGATGGTCGTTGTGTTTTACCAAGTTTAATTTTGTTGTCACTTATCGCCCTGGATCTAAGAATGTTAAGGCGGATGCCTTGTCTCGCAGTTTCCCAGGGGCCGGGAAAATGGATGACCCGATTCCTATCCTTCAGGAGGGGGTGGTAGTGTCGGCTGTATGTTCTGAGCTTGAGGAGGAGGTGTTAGAGGCTCAGGGGGACGCCCCTGCAGGACCTCCAGGGAGACTGTTTGTCCCAAATCAGTTGAGACAAAAGGTTATTGAGGCACATCATAATTCTGCTTTAGCAGGACATCCAGGGAGTAAGGCTACTTTAGATCTCCTTTCTCGCCGGTTTTGGTGGCCTAACGTTAATAAAGATGTTTTAACTTTTGTCGCGTCCTGTGGGGTTTGTGCTCGCTCTAAGACCCCTCATACCCGTCCGTCTGGGACCCTCTTACCCTTGAAACTTCCGGAGCGTCCATGGACTCATTTGTCTATGGACTTCATCACGGACCTTCCTCAGTCGTCAGGGAAGACTGTCATACTGGTGGTTGTTGACAGGTTCAGTAAGATGGCACATTTCATTGCTCTTCCTGCCCTCCCTAATGCTAAAACTCTGGCGCAGGTGTTCATTGGGGAGATTGTGAGACTTCATGGGTTGCCTTCTGATGTGGTGTCAGATAGGGGGTCTCAGTTTGTGTCCAAGTTTTGGAGGGCATTTTGTTTACGTCGGGGGATGCAATTGTCATTTTCCTCGGCTTTTCATCCGCAGACCAATGGTCAGACAGAGCGTCTGAATCAAAGCCTAGAGACTTATCTTCTGTGTTTTGTCTCAGAGAACCAGGAGGACTGGTCTTCTTTCTTGCCTCTGGCAGAGTTCGCTCTTAACAACAGGCGGAGCGAGTCCACTGGTAAGTCCCCGTTTTTTGGGGCATATGGTTTTCATCCCCAGTTTTGTACATTCAATGGGGGGGGCCCTTCTGGGGTTCCTGAGGAGGAGCGTTTCTCGTCGTCACTTGCTTCAGTGTGGAGAGGTGTATTGAATAATCTGAGTGCTATGGGGAACCGTTATAAACGTATGGCTGATAGGAGGAGAGTTTCTGGTCCAGATCTTAATGTGAACGATCTGGTATGGTTGTCTACCAGGAATATAAAACTTAAAGTTCCCTCCTGGAAGCTGGGCCCCAGATTCATCGGGCCGTACAGGATCAGTTCCATAATTAATCCTGTGGCATTTCGTCTGGACCTCCCTCCTACGTTTAAAATTCATAATGTGTTCCACAAGTCATTACTTAAGAGGTACGTGGCACCAGTCATACCATCACCTCTACCTCCTCCTCCAGTGGTGGTCAATGGTAACTTGGAGTTTCAGGTGTCAAAGATCATTGACTCACGTCTGAATCGCCGGTCCCTTCAGTACTTGGTGCATTGGAAGGGGTATGGTCCAGAGGAGAGGACGTGGGTTCCTGCGTCTGACATTAACGCAGATCGTTTGGTGCGGACCTTCCACAGAACTCACCCGGGCAAACCTGGCCCTGAGGGTCCGGAGGCCCCTCGTAGAAGGGGGGTACTGTCATGTGTGCATCGCCACGAAGATCGTCGCGGTTGCACATTCTGACTTCTCACAGCTGAGTTGCTGTTTCTTTGTGTTTGGCAGTTAGGGAGTTAATTCTGTCTGTGCTCAGTTCTGGGACTGGGTGCAGTTTTCTCCCGGCTGCAATTAATTATTTGTTGATTGGTTTCCTTTAAATCTCTGGTTGTCTGTGTTGGGAGTTGCCAGTGAAATTCTTCATGCAGACCACAGATAGGATTGTATCTGTATAGACTTAAGTTAAAGAGCTCCTTAGTTGTTTTAAGCTCACCTTGCTTAGAGTTTAATATCCCAGATCATTTATGTTCCTTCTGTGTTTGAGTGTGTATGCAAGTCTGTGTTTTCTCCAGTCTGTCTTATATGTCTAATCTGTGTATTTAGCAGAGATCAGCCCATATCCCTTTGGTGGTAATCAGAATCCTTCTTAGGACTGATTACAGGGTTCAGGGACTGATAGGAGACAGGGTTAGGCTGGAGACTTGGACCTCTGAACCATTATCAGTACCTCCAAGGTGAGGGATTAGTTAGGACCCCAGTTTAGGGTCAGGTTAGACCCCGGTCCTCCTCTTTCCTGTGACAGTGTATCAAGTCCTCAAGATTAACCCTGAGTTCATCGGATATCGTGTCAGGTAAATCTATTCTATATTTACATGCTGATGTTGCTAATCTATATGTTGTATAGAGTGTTGTTCTTTTAAGAATAGTTTACTGACATCGTACACATATCATAAGACCGCGTGACAGCAGGAGACCAGCGATCAGCTGGTAACCAAGGTACACCCTATGTGTACGTTGGATACCAGCACGCTGCTGCAGGGGAGCTGGTAACCAAGGTACACATCGGGTTTCCAAGTGCCGCGCAGCGCCTGGAAACCCGATGTGTACCTTGGTTACCAGCTCCCTGCACCAGCAGGCTGGTATCCAATGTACACTGCAGGTAATTAAGTGACGTTACCCGCAGTGTCGTTGTCCTGATCGCTGCCTGTTTGGCAGCTCAGCAGCGATCATGTAGCGACACACCAGCGATCCTGACAAGTGCATATCGTTGTCGGGATCACTGGTGTGTCGCTATGTGTGACGGTGCCCTAAGTGCATCTCTGCCGCTGTGATCCAAGTATTTAATCTCTAATGGAAATAAAGAATCTTCTCCTAATTAATATCAAAGAGAACAAATGACCGCCATACACAACACAATCCACTATACCAAGACCAATAATACCACATACAGGGAAGAAATTCCACCACACCATGACCAGACCACATAGTGACCGAATAATAGCACATATTACCAGAATATAGCAACCAAAACATACCACATACAAGGAGAAATACCACCACACTATAACTAGACTACATATTCCACAACATGGTGACCGAATAATACCACATACAGAGAAGAAATACCACCACACCATGACCAGACCAAATAGTGACCGAATAATACCACATACAGAGAAGAAATACCGCCACACTATGACCAAAACACATAGTGACCAAATAATACTACATACAAGGGACAAATACCACCACACCATGACCAGACCACATAGTGATCAAATAATACCACATACAAGGGACAAATACAGCCACACCATGACTAGATCACATATTAGCACCACATAGTGACCGCATAATATCAAATACAAGGGACAAGTACGCCACACCATGATCAGACCATATATTGACCGAATAATATGACATATTGCCAGCATATAGGGATGAAATAATACCACATACAAGGAGAAATACTGCCATGGTGTGACCAGACCACAAGTTACCACCACATAGTGACCGAATACTACAATACTGATCATGAATACAAACCACAATACTAACACTATTACCACCAGTGACATTATACACAGGAGATCTGTATATGGTGTCAGTGTACAGGTAATGCAGTGATCACCAGTGAAATTATACACAGGACCTCTGTATATAGTGTACAGGAAATACAGTGATCACCAGTGACATTATACACCGGAGCTCTGTATATAGTGTCAGTGTACAGGTAATCTAGTGATCAACAGTGACATTATACACAGGACCTCTGTATATAGTGTACAGGCATTACAGTGATCACCAGTGACATTATACACAGGAGCTCTGTACACAGAATACAGTATATAGTGTAAGTGTACAAGTAACACACTGACTCACCGGTGATGTCTGTAGTTGAAATCTTTCATCTTCATCAAGTGCCGTCATCACTTGTTCCAGCAAGGACTGGTCTCTGCAGAAGATAACACAGTTATTTATAGCTGATCCAGAGCACATTCCCCACTATTTTCCCGACTACTACACTATGTCAGATGAAAAAAAAATACATAGTGCCGCCCTGCACAGTAGCAGGACCCCCCCTTTTGTTCTCCCCAATGGAAGACAGTAACCTCAAAAGTAAACTAAATTACAGCAGTAGTAATGTCCCCTGATTGGCCCCTACATTAATTATATCTCCACTTGCCACCATAAACTAATAATGTATGTTCCTCATCCTGACCTCCATACAGTAATTATGTCACCCCTTTATTTAGATCCTGGGCCCCTTTATTTAATGTCTCCATCCTGGACCCCAATATCCACTTTAGTAAGGTCCCCATTCTGGGCCCCTTCCAGTAATAATGTCCCCATCCTGGGCCCCGTTATTTAATGTACCTTCCCTGGGCCCCTATGGCCACTACCTTGCCCAATCACAGACGGGGGGATTTCCCTCACCTTGTTGCGTTCCCTGGCGTCATCTTGTGGATTCATATTCGGCATGGTCGATAAAATAGCTCCCGGCTGCAGCTGTGACAGGGCACTCTGCTCTGTGACAGGCCGCGTGCTGACGTCACATAGTAACATTGAAAGGACTCCAGCCTATCAAAGGCTGCAAGAGTCATTTAACATAATTGCTATGTAACATCGACGCATGGCCTGTCACAGAGCAGAGTGCTGTGTCATAGCTGCAGCCAGCATTCATCTTGATGTGCATTGTCACCAGGGTCAGCTCCAGGTTTTCGTGGCCCTCGGGCAAAAGAGTATCAGTGGGCCCCTTTAACACATGCCATGGTTCCTGATGCACAGATAAAAAAATACAGGTATAGTACAATATATGGGCACCACATAGTCCGCCATACAGTATTATGGGCAACCACATAGTCCGTCATACGGCATTATGGGCAACCACATAGTCCGTCATACGGCATTATGGGCAACCACATAGTCCGCCATACAGTATTATGGGCAACCACATAATACGCCATACATAATTATGGTCCCCATATACTGCTCCTCCATACAGCACATCACGGGCCCCATATACTGCTCCTCCATACAGCACATCACGGGCCCCATATACTGCTCCTCCATACAGCACATCACGGGCCCCATATATTGGTCCTCCATACAGCACATCACTGGCCCCATATACTGGTCCTCCATACAGCACATCACAGACCCCATATACTGGTCCTCCATACAGCACATCACGGGCCCCATATACTGTTCCTCCATACAGTACATCACAGGCCCCATATACTGGTCCTCCATACAGCACATCACGGGCCACATATACTGCTCCTCCATACAGCACATCACGGGCCCCCCTGCTCCTCCAAACAGCATTATGGGCCCCCTGCTCTAACATACAGCACATCACAGGCCCCCCTGCTCTTCCATACAGCACATCACAGGCCCCTCTGCTCTTCCATACAGCATTATGGGCCCCATGCTCCTCCATACAGCATTATGGGCCCCCCTGATCCTCCATACAGCATTATGGGCCCTCCTGCTCCTTCATACAGCAATATGTGCCCCCCAGCTCCTCCATGCAGCTTTATGGGCCCCCAGCTCCTCCATGCAGCTTTATGAGCCCCACTGCTCCTCCATGCAGCTTTATGGGCCCCCCTGCTCCTCCATGCAGCTTTATGGGCCCCCCAGCTCCTCCATGCAGCTTTACGGGCCCCCCTGCTCCTCCATGCAGCTTTATGGGCCCCCCAGTTCCTCCATGCAGCTTTATGGGCCCCCCTGCTCCTCCATACAGCTTTATGGGCCCCCCTGCTCCTCCATGCAGCTTTATGGCCCCCCAGCTCCTCCATGCAGCTTTATGGGCCCCCAGCTCCTCCATGCAGCTTTATGGGCCCCTCAGCTCATCCATGCAGCTTTATGGGCCCCCCTGCTCCTCCATGCAGCACATCATGGGGCTCATGTTATGCTGCATACATAAAGAAAAAAAAATCAAATCCCCACCTCTCCCGTTCCGCAGCAGGTCGGTACAATCAGCATCTCTCCCGACTCTGCAATGCTCAGGACAGAGAGGCTGAGCGCGAAGTGATGACGTCATAGCTCCCTCTGCCCTGAGACATCGCAGTCAGAGGGCGCTAAAGACAGCAACGAGGAGAGGTGAGTATTAGAGGGAGGGCTCCGATGCCAGCGCTAGCACCAGACTCCCCGGACTTACAGACCGAGTGCTGTGCCCCATCCCCCCTTTTGCCCATGGCCTTCAGCACTTACCTGGGTACGCCAGGTGGTGGTGCCGCCGGCCCTGGTCCTGGCGGTGCACTGGGACTGCGCGTGTCCCGTGCACTCGCGCGCCATGCGTCTGGGCCTCCTTCAGTTTTAAAGGGACCGCGTCCCTAAATTTTTTTTTTCTTTCTTCTCTCTGGGGCCTGGGCCCACCGGACATTTCACCGGTGTCCTGGTGGGCCAGTCCGACCCTGGGCCGGTCATCTAATCCTATATTATCCTTATATATGGAGCCGGTCATCTAGTCCTATATTATCCTTATATATGGGGCCGATCATCTAGTCCTATATTATCCTTATATATGGGGCTGGTCATCTAGTCCTATATTATCCTTATATATGGGGCCAGTCATCTAGCCCTATATTATCCTTATATATGGGGCCGGTCATCTAGTCCTATAGTATCCTTATATATGGGGCCGGTCATCTTGTCCTATATTATCCTTATATATGGGGCCGGTCATCTAGTCCTATATTATCCTTATATATGGGGCCAGTCATGAGTCCCCGCCAGGGCCTGTGGGGTACTCGGCACCGAGCCCGTTCACTTCTTTGGGGATGTCATGGCGACACAGCTCGGTCCGTGGCCCTGGGCGCTCACTGAAAAGGGGGATATTTACAGGGGATTAAAGTATTTGTAGGATGTTTGTGACGCCACCTGTGGTACCTGGTCAGGGGGACCAGCACTGCTGTGTAGATCCACTGAGGGGTTGTTACTAGGCAGCAAGGTGTTAAGTCTTCCACAGGCAAGACTGGGTCCCTCAGGGTAGCGGAATGTGGGGTGCAAGACGGTGGAGGGGAGTTCAGCAGCAGGGGTAATAAGGTAGACACACACAAAAGTCTCTTTCTGTACCTTTACTGATGGAATGGCAGGCACATCCCGGGGTGCTGGCAGGGTGAAGGATGCACATCCAGTTCTTCCCACTGAGTAGGTGTAGGGCCTCCTTACTCCTGTAGTGTGAGTTTCTGACCTGTATGAAACGAGGCCTAACTCTGTCTTCAACTTTACACGCCCCGCTGACTTTGTGGTAGGGCCCTCTCTGGATAGAACAGTGTCTCTAATGGTTACGCTGACCATACTCCTGTCTTCCTGACCCCGGTTACGTATCAACACTTGTGGGCCCCTGTGACTTGAAGTCCCGCAGGGTCTCCGGTATCTCCTACTAGACATGTAGATTCTAGCAAGCTCGGACCCGGTGTCCGGTTATTCAGAGTAGAGGTAAGCTATCAATGCTATTTCAACCTCTGGCACTCTCTTCTTCTCTTCCACTCGCCTTTCGTCCTACTCCGACCTTTAACATAAGCACACGTCTCACTTCTTCCTTCTTCACCGCTCTCAAAGCGTCGGCACGCTTGCTCACTGAACTGAACTCAGTTGACTCAGTTCTGACTAGGCTGGAGTGGCTATCTTTCCACTTGTACTAGCCTCCACACGTTGAACTAAGCTTAGAGCTGCAGATTTCAGGCTCTTTCAACAACTGCTGTTCTCTTTCCCTCTTTCTTTCTAAGCTCTGTCTGAAGCGGCTATCAGGATTCACCGTCTGACCTGCACCTGGCTTTGCAGACTCACTGATCTGTGCTCACTCCTAGATCTACTCTCTAACACTCCTCTCAGCTAGGCTGCTGAGCTTCTCTCTGTCCCAGCTAGACTGCTCTCTTAGTGTCTTCACCATCCTTATATACTCTGAAAAGGCTCCCTCTGGTGGCTCTAGGGATTGGTGAAGGTGTGTGAATGAATATCAGGTCTCTTGTGGTGGTTACCTTCAGTGCATCCTCCTGGGGAATAAGATTCCAAGCGCAGCTGGGCTCTACATCACATAGTGCTATATTATCCTTATATAGGGCCGGTCATCTAGTCCTATATTATCCTTATATATGGGGCCGGTCATCTAGTCCAATATTATCCTTATATATGAGGCCGGTCATCTAGTCTTATATTATCCTTATATATGAGCGGCATCTATCCTATTATCCTTATATATGGGCCTGTCATCTAGCCCTATATTACCTTAATATGGGCCGGTCATCTAGTCCTATATGATCCTTATATATGGGCCAGTCATCTATCCTATATGATCCTTAATATGAGGCCAGTCATCTAGTCCTATTATCCTTATATATGGGTCCGGTCATCTAGTCCTATATGATCCTTATATATGGGGCCAGTCATCTAGTCCTATATTATCCTTATATATGGGGCCGTCATCTAGTCGTATATTATCCTTATATATGGGGCCGGTCATCTAGTCCTATATTATCCTTATATATGGGGCCAGTCATCTAGTCCTATATTATCATTATGTATGGGGCCAGTCATCTAGTCCTATATTATCCTTATATATGGGGCCGGTCATCTAGTCCTGTATTATCATTATGTATGGGCCAGTCATCTAGTCCTATATTATCCTTATATATGGGGCCGGTCATCTAGTCCTGTATTATTCTTATATATAGGGCCAGTCATCTAGTCCTATATTATCCTTATATATGGGGCCAGTCATCTAGTCCTATATTATCATTATGTATGGGGCCAGTCATCTAGTCCTATATTATCCTTATATATGGGGCCGGTCATCTAGTCCTATATTATCCTTATATATGGGGCCAGTCATCTAGTCCTATTATCATTAATATGAGGCCGGTCATCTAGTCCTATATTATCCTTATATATGGGTCCGGTCATCTAGTCCTATATTATCCTTATATATGGGGCCAGTCATCTAGTCCTATATTATCCTTATATATGGGGCCGGTCATCTAGTCCTGTATTATCATTATGTATGGGCCAGTCATCTATCCTATATATCCTTATATGGTCCGGTCATCTAGTCCTATATTATCCTTATATATGGGGCCAGTCATCTAGTCCTATATTATCCTTATATATGGGGCCAGTCATCTAGTCCTATATTATCATTATGTATGGGGCCAGTCATCTAGTCCTATATTATCCTTATATATGGGGCCGGTAATCTAGTCCAATATTTCCTATATGAGCCGTCATCTAGTCTATATATCCTATATATGGGGCCGGTCATCTAGCCCTATTTTATCCTTATTGGCCGGTCATCTACCTATATTATCCTTATATATGGGGCCGTCATCTAGTCCTATATGACCTTATATATGGGGCCAGTCATCTAGTCCTATATGATCCTTATACAGGTCCTTCTCAAAAAATTAGCATATAGTGCTAAATTTCATTATTTACCATAATGTAATGATTACAATTAAACTTTCATATATTTTAGATTCATTACACACCAAATGAAATTTGTCAGGTCTTTTATTGTTTTAATACTGATGATTTTGGCATACAACTCCTGATAACCCAAGAAACCTGTCTCAAAAAATTAACATATCAAGAAAAGGTTCTCTAAACGACCTATTACCCTAATCTTCTGAATCAACTAATTAACTCTAAACACATGCAAAGATTCCTGAGTAAGGTTGAGCATTCCGATACCGAAACCCTGTTCCGATACCTGAAATCCAATGTAAGTCTATGGAACAAAATATCGGAAGTACTTCCGATACTTACTTCCGATATTTTGTTCCCATAGACTTACATTGGATTTCAGGTATCGGAAGTATCGGAAGTATCGGAATGCTCAACCCTATTCCTGAGGCTTTTAAAAACTCCCTGCCTGGTTCATTACTCAAAACCCCCATCATGGGTAAGACTAGCGACCTGACTGATGTCAAGAAGGCCATCATTGACACCCTCAAGCAAGAGGGTAAGACCCAGAAAGAAATTTCTCAACAAATAGGCTGTTCCCAGAGTGCTGTATCAAGGCACCTCAATGGGAAGTCTGTTGGAAGGAAACAATGTGGCAGAAAACGCTGTACAACGAGATTAGGTGACCGGACCCTGAGGAAGATTGTGGAGAAGGACCGATTCCAGACCTTGGGGGACCTGAGGAAGCAGTGGACTGAGTCTGGTGTAGAAACATCCAGAGCCACCGTGCACAGGCGTGTGCAGGAAATGGGCTACAGGTGCCGCATTCCCCAGGTAAAGCCACTTTTGAACCATAAACAGCGGCAGAAGCGCCTGACCTGGGCTACAGAGAAGCAGCACTGGACTGTTGCTAAGTGGTCCCAAGTACTTTTTTCTGATGAAAGCAAATTTTGCATGTCATTCGGAAATCAAGGTGCCAGAGTCTGGAGGAAGACTGGGGAGAAGGAAATGCCAAAATGCCTGAAGTCCAGTGTCAAGTACCCACAGTCAGTGATGGTGTGGGGTGCCATGTCAGCTGCTGGTGTTGGTCCACTGTGTTTCATCAAGGGCAGGGTCAATGCAGCTAGCTATCAGGAGATTTTGGAGCACTTCATGCTTCCATCGGCTGAAATGCTTTATGGAGATGAAGATTTCATTTTTCAGCACGACCTGGCACCTGCTCACAGTGCCAAAACCACTGGTAAATGGTTTACTGACCATGGTATTACTGTGCTCAATTGGCCTGCCAACTCTCCTGACCTGAACCCCATAGAGAATCTGTGGGATATTGTGAAGAGAAAGTTGAGAGACGCAAGACCCAACACTCTGGATGAGCTTAAGGCCGCTATCAAAGCATCCTGGGCCTCCATAACACCTCAGCAGTGTCACAGGCTGATTGCCTCCATGCCACGCCGCATTGAAGCAGTCATTTCTGCAAAAGGATTCCCGACCAAGTATTGAGTGCAGAACTGAACATTATTATTTGATGGTTTTTTTGTTTGTTTTGAAAAAACACTTTTATTTTATTGGACGGATGAAATATGTTAATTTTTTGAGACAGGATTTTTGGGTTATCAGGAGTTGTATGCCAAAATCATCAGTATTAAAACAATAAAAGACCTGAAAAATTTCAGTTGGTGTGTAATGAATCTAAAATATATGAAAGTTTAATTGTAATCATTACATTATGGAAAATAATGAAATTTAGCACTATATGCTAATTTTTTGAGAAGGACCTGTATATGAGGCCAGTCATCTAGTCCTATATTATCCTTATATATGGGGCCGGTCATCTAGTCATATATTATATCCTTATATATTGGGGCCGTCATCTAGTCCTATATTATCCTTATATATAGGGCCGGTCATCTAGTCCTATATTATCACTTATATATGGGGCCTGTCATCTAGTCCTAATTATCATTATGTATGGGGCCAGTCATCTAGTCCTGTATTATCATTATGTATGGGGCCAGTCATCTAGTCCTATATTATCCTTATATATGGGGCCGTCATCTAGTCCTGTATTATCATTATGTATGGGGCAGTCATCTAGTCCTATATTATCCTTATATATGGGGCCGGTCATCTAGTCCTATATTATCCTTATATATGGGGCCAGTCATCTAGTCCTATATTATCATTATGTATGGGGCCAGTCATCTAGTCCTATATTATCCTTATATATAGGGCCGGTCATCTAGTCCTATATTATCCTTATATATGGGGCCAGTCATCTAGTCCTATATTATCATTATGTATGGGGCCGGTCATCTAGTCCTATATTATCCTTATATATAGGGCCGGTCATCTAGTCCTATATTATCCTTATATATGGGGCCGGTCATCTAGTCCTGTATTATCATTATGTATGGGGCCAGTCATCTAGTCCTATATTATCCTTATATATGGGCCGGTCATCTAGTCCTATATTATCCTTATATATGGGGCCAGTCATCTAGTCCTATATTATCATTATGTATGGGGCCAGTCATCTAGTCCTATATTATCCTTATATATAGGGCCGGTCATCTAGTCCTATATTATCCTTATATATGGGGCCAGTCATCTAGTCCTATATTATCATTATGTATGGGGCCGGTCATCTAGTCCTATATTATCCTTATATATAGGGCCGGTCATCTAGTCCTATATTATCCTTATATATGGGGCCAGTCATCTAGTCCTATATTATCCTTATATATGGGGCCGGTCATCTAGTCCTATATTATCCTTATTTATGGGGCCAGTCATCTAGTCCTATATTATCATTATTATGGGGCCAGTCATCTAGTCCTATATTATCCTTATATATAGGGCTGGTCATCTAGTCCTATTATTATCATTATGTATGGGGCCAGTCATCTAGTCCTATATTATCCTTATATATGGGGCCGGTCATCTAGTCCTATATTATCCTTATATATGGGGCCAGTCATCTAGTCCTATATTATCATTATGTATGGGGCCAGTCATCTAGTCCATATTATCCTTATATATGGGCCGGTCATCTAGCCCTATATTATCCTTATATATGGGGCCGGTCATCTAGCCTATATATCCTTATATATGGGGCCAGTCATCTAGTCCTATATGATCCTTATATATGGTGCGGTCATCTAGTCCTTATTATCCTTATATATGGGTCCGGTCATCTAGTCCTATATTATCCTTATATATGGGGCCGGTCATCTAGTCATATATTATCCTTATATATGGGCCGGTCATCTAGTCCTATATTATCCTTATATATAGGGCCGGTCATCTAGTCCTATATTATCCTTATATATGGGGCCAGTCATCTAGTCCTATATGTTCCTTATATATGAGTGCCGGTCATCTAGTCCTATAATATCCTTATATATAGGGACGTCATCTAGTCCTTTATTATCCTTATATATGAGGCCGTCATCTAGTCCTATATTATCCTTATATATGGGGCCGGTCATCTAGTCCTATATTATCCTTATATATGGTGCCGGTCATCTAGTCCTATATTATCCTTATATAGGGCCGGTCATCTAGTCCTTTATTATCCTTATATATGAGGCCGGTCATCTAGTCCTATATTATCCTTATATGGGCCAGGTCATCTAGTCCTATATGATCCTTATATATGGTGCCAGTCATCTAGTCCTATAATATCCTTATATTATAGGGCGCGTCATCTAGTCCTTTATATCCTTATATATGAGGCCGGTCATCTAGTCCTATATTATCCTTATATATGAGGCCGGTTCATCTAGTCCTATATGATCCTTATATATGGTGCCGGTCATCTAGTCCTATATTATCCTTATATATAGGGCCGGTCATCTAGTCCTTTATTATCCTTATATATGAGGCCGGTCATCTAGTCCTATATTATCCTTATATGTATGGGGTCGGTCATCTAGTCCTATATGATCCTTATATATGAGGCCGGTCATCTAGTCCTATATTTTCCTTATATATGAGGCCGGTCATCTAGTCCTATATTATCCTTATATATGGGGCCAGTTATCTAGTCCTATATTACACTATGTAACAAATTTTTATTTATTTTTTGTTCCTGGGTCCAAAGTGTGTTTTCCTAACCCGTTATGCCTAAAACAAATAGAAAATAGTTGTTGTTCCACAAAAACTTTGCTTTTGTGATCAGGACAATGAAATTTTGAAATTTGTCTGTTTTCGGGAAAATTCTCGATTCTTATTCAATACGGAGTAGTCTTCTAGAATATTGTTTAACTGCTAGAATTGTGCAGAAGTTTCTACAATTTTCCAGAATTATCTGGAAGTGTCTAGAAACTTTTAGAACTTTCTAGAACGTTCTCAGACTGTTCAATAATATTCATACAAGTACCTCATTGCACATGCGAATATTGCAAGAAAACTCTTGAAGGTAAGGTGAATAATTGCTGCTCGTTTAGGCCTCTTTCACACATCAGGCTTTTTGAATCAGGCGCGATCCGGCGTTTTTCTAAAAAAAACGGATCCGGTACCGGATGCGTTTTTTTTAGCATTGACTTACATTAGCGCCGGATCGCGCCTGATGTCACTGCGTTGCATCCGTTTTTGGCCGGATCCGTCGGAATTGTACATTCCGGCGGCCGGACAAGACGGTTTTTGTAACTTTTTTTTTTTTTTCCGGAGGCACCTGACAGTGCTGAATCGGCACTTCAGGCGGCCGGAAACAATTGCAAACCTATGAGCGGACCATGATTTTTGACAAATCTTCTCTCTCTCTCTCTTCTCTCATCTCTCTCTTCTCGACATTGATGTCTGTAATCTCAACATGGAAATGTTATATTTCTGGGTTCAAAAGGTCAGGACGGATCAGGCAAAAAAACTGATCAGTTTCATCAGTTTTTTTAAATCAGCGCGGATCCATCCTTTCATGCATAGACGGATGGCGCCTGATTCATAAAAACCTGATGTGTGAAAGTGCCTTACATGGCAGTACTTTATTTTGTAGAATCTCAATGATTTAGATCGAGTACAGTTTAACCCCTTACTGCCCGCGGACGGAATAGTACGTCCGTGGTCAGTATCCCCCCGATTTGATGAGGGCTCCGGCAGTGAGTGTTTTGAACAGCTGACATATGCCCGCAATAGGCACGAGTGGAATCGCGAATATGCACACCGCTGACCCCCGTCATGTGATCGGGGGTCATCGGTGCATCAGCATAACAATCAGAGGTCTCCCTCTAAGGCTGTTATGCCGGATTGCTATGAGCACAACCCTGTGGTCTGCGCTCATAGCAATGCAGTAATTCTGCTACATAAAGGTGATCTGAGCATCACCTCTATGTAGCAGAGGCGATCGAGCTATGGCATCTTCTAGACTCCCATGGGGACGATTGAAGCATACTAAAAGTAAAAACAAATGTTTTAAAAAAAAAAAAAGTTCAAATCACCCCATTTTCACCCCATTCAAAATAAAACAATAAAAAAAAAATCAAACATACACATATTTGATATCACCGTGTTCAGAATCGGCTGATCTATCAAAAAAAAAGGATTAACCTGATCGCTAAACGGCGTAGCGACAAAAAAAGTCAAAACGCCAGTATTACCTTTTTTTGGTCGCTGCGACATTGCATTAAAATGCAATAACGGGCGATCAAAAGAACGTATCTGCATAAAAGTGGTGTCATTAAAAACGTCAGCTCGGTAACGCAAAAAATAAGCCCTCACTCAACCGGAGATCACGCAATTTTTTTTTAGCAAACTTAGATAAAGGAGAACCTAGACATGTTTGGTGTCTATGAACTTATAATGACCTGGAGAATCATAATGGCAGGTCAGTTTTAGCATTTAGTGAACTTAGCAAAAAAGCCAAACAAAAAACAAGTGTAGGATTGCACTTTTTTTGAAATTTCACTGCACCTGAAATTTTTTTCCTGTTTTCAAGTACAAGACATGCTAAAACTAATTGAGTCTTTCAAAATTACAACTCGTCCCACAAAAAGTAAGCCCTCACATGGCCATATTGATGGAAAAACCTCTGAAGGTGCTGATGCCACCACTGCATATCAAGTTAGGCCTCATCAAGCAATTTGTCACGGCTCCTGACAAGGAGTCAGCTGCTTTCAAGTACCTCCAAGATCTACTTTCCAAAGCTGTTGAGGCAAAGGTCAAGGCTGGTATCTTCTTCGGACCACAGATCAAGAAGATCATAGAATGTGACGAGTTCGCCAGGCTACTGAACAGGACAGAGAAAACAGCTTGGAATAGTTTCGTTGCAGTGGTTCATGGCTCCCTGGGTAATCACTAGGCTAAAAACTATGTGCAGTTGGTTCAGACTCTCATAAAGAATTACGCCATAATGGGATGCAGAATGTCTCTCAAAGTCCATATCCTTGACGCTCATCTTGACAAGTTCAAGGAGAACATGGGCTCTTACTCAGAGGAGCAAGGCGAGCGCTTTCATCAAGATATATTGGACTTTGAACATCATTACCAAGGACAGTATAACGAAAACATGATGGGGGACTACATTTGGGGCTTCTTCGATTAAGCGATTTGCTGTACACTCACAAATCTAGAAAAACTACTCATTTCTGAACCTTTTTGAGTGAGTTTTGATTGTCTTTATCTATTTACCATGCAAATGTTGTTTTTTATTAGACCGCATGAACGAAAATATAATAATTTCCTTTTTTTGACACAATAAATACAAAATTTTCTGGCCTGTGGTCATAAAATCAAAGTTTGTGCTGAATGTAGTAGTTTTTTCCATAGTCTTTAACCCCTTAATGTCCACTGACGTGCAGAGTCCGTCATGGCAAGGTGCCAGTTCCGGCACCAGGACGGACTCTGCACGTCATGCCTTTGATCTACCACTGCGTGTAAACACGCAGTGGTAGATCAGTGCCGACAGCTGTCACAGACAGCTGACAGGCACGGCAAGCGGTGCGGGGACCTTTGCCGTCGGTCCCCGCACCCACAGCGCTGTGATTGGTCAGTCAATCTGACTGACCAAACACAGCAGCGATCGTGCAGGAGAAGCTGAAATTTCAGCTTCCCCAGCGCGATCAGTGCAGGAGCCGGCGCTGCAGTGGCCAGGCTTCCTGCACTGACAGCCAGGAGCGGAGCCCCCACCGCCCCTGGCTGTTAACCCCCTGACTGCTGCGATCGAGCGCGATCGCAGAGCTCAGGGGGGGAGGCAGAGGGTCGGGAGCTCCCTCTGCCTCAGATCAGCGCCACCGCAATGTATTTGCAGGGCCTGATCTCTGCCTTGATGACCCGGGGGTTGTCATGACAACCTCCGGGTCATCTAGCTACGGGAAGCTGCTGTGATCATGTCACAGCAGCTTTCCCCATAGGTACAATGCATTGCAATGCCAGAGCATTGCAATGCATTGTAACTGCAATAAAAAGTAAAAAAAGTGAAAGTCCCATAAAGGGACAAGTTAAAAAAAATAATTTTTTTAAAAAAATTGTAAAAAAAATATTAAAAAATAATTTAAAAAAAATCCCCTAAAAAATACACATTTTTATGTAATAAAAAAAATAAAAAACAAAAAACATACACATGTTAGGTATCGCCACGTCCGTAAAAATCCCATCTATAAAAGCGTAACCCTAGTTAACCCCTTCAGTGAAAGCCGTAAAAAAAAAACACAAAAAAGTAGTAAATTATACTTTTTCCAAGCGGTATCATTATACCGCTTGGAAAAAGTGCAATAACACGCGATCAAAAAGTCAGATATAAATAATCATGGTACCAATGAAAACGTCATCTTGTCCCGCAAAAACAAGCTGCTATACAGCATCATCAGCGAAAAAATAAAAAAGTTATAGCTCGCGGAATAAACTGATGCAAAAATAATTATTTTTTCTATAAAATTTTTATTGTGTAAAAAACGCCAAAACATAAAAAAAAATATATAAATGAGGAATCGCCGTAACCGTAGTGACCCGAAGAATAAAACTGCTTTATCAATTTTACCACACACGGAACGCAGGAAAAAAAAAAAAAAAAACAATTCCTGAATTGCTGGTTTTTGTTCATTCTGATTCACAAAAATCGGAATAGGAAACGATCAAAAAACGTTATGTGCCCGAATATGGTACCAATAAAAACTCAGCTCGTCCCGCAAAAAATAAGCCCATAGATAACTCTGTCGGCCGAAATATGGAAAAATTATAGCTCTCAAAATACGGCGATGCAAAAATTTCTTACAAAAAATTATTCCAAAAAAAAGCATCTTTTAGTGTGTGACAGAAGCTAAACATGAAAAAAGGGTGTAAATCTGGTATCGCTGTAATCGCACTGATCCAAGGAATAAAGTCGCCTAATCACTAATACCGCACGAGGAACGGCGTAAAAAAGAAAACCAATTCTTCACCTTTTGTGGATTTGTTCATTGTGCCTCCCAAAGATCGCAGTAAGGCGATCACAGTGGTTCCCCCCCACATATGGGGTATCAGCGTACTCAGGACAAAATGCACAATAGCTTTTGGGGTCCTATTTCTCCTGTTACCCTTAGAAAAATAAAAATTTGGGGCAAAAAGATTATTTTTGTGGAAAAAAATATGATATTTTTATTTTCACGGCTCTACGTTATAAACTTCTGTGAAGCCCTTGGAGATTCAAAGTGCTCACCACACATCTAGATAAGTTCCTTGGGGGGTCTAGTTTCCAAAATGGAGTCACTTGTGGGGGTTTCTACTGTTTAGGCACATCAGGGGCTTTCCAAACGTGACATGACACCCGCAGACCATTCCATCAAAATCTGCATTTAAAAACGGTGCTCCTTCCCTTCCGAGCTCTGCCATGCGTCAGAATACTGGTTCCCCCCCACATATGGGATATCAGCGTACTCAGGACAAATTGCACAATAGCTTTTGGGGTCCTATTTCTCCTGTTACCCTTATAAAAATAAAAATTTGGGGCAAAAAGATTATTTTTGTGGAAAAAAATATGATATTTTTATTTTCACGCCTCTACGTTATAAACTTCTGTGAAGCACTTGGGGGTTCAAAGTGCTCACCACACATCTAGATAAGTTCCTTGGGGGGTCTAGTTTCCAAAATGGAGTCACTTGTGGGGGGTTTCTACTGTTTAGGCACATCAGGGGCTTTCCAAACGTGACATGACACCCGCAGACCATTCCATCAAAATCTGCATTTGAAAAAGGCGCTCCTTCCCTTTCCAGCTCTGCCATGCGTCAAAATAGTGGTTTACCCCCACATATGGGGTATCAGCGTACTCAGGACAAATTGCACAATAACTTTTGGGGTCCTGTTACCCTTTGGAAAATAACAATTGGGGGTGGAAAGATCATTTTTGTGGAAAAGATATGATTTTTTAATTTTACTGCTCTACGTTATAACCTTCTGTGAAGCCCTTGGGGGTTCAAAGCTTTCACCACACATCTAGATAAGTTCCTTGGGGGGTCTAGTTTCCAAAATGGGGTCACTTGTGGGGGGTTTCCACTGTTTAGGCACACAGGGACTCTCCAAATGCGACATGGCGTCCAATCTCAATTCCAGCCAAAAAAGTCAAATGGCGCTGCTTCCCTTCCAAGCTCTGCTATGCGCCCAAATAGTGGTTTACCCCCACATATGCGGTATAAGCGTACTCAGGACAAATTGCACAATAACTTTTGGGGTCCTTTTACCCTTTGGAAAATAAAAATTGGGGGTGGAAAGATCATTTTAGTGGAAAAGATATGATTTTTTAATTTTACAGCTCTACGTTATAACCTTCTGTGAAGCCCTTGGGGGTTCAAAGCTCTCACCACACATCTAGATAAGTTCCTTGGGGGTCTAGTTTCCAAAATGGGGTCACTTGTGGGGGTTTCCACTGTTTAGGCACACAGGGGCTCTCCAAATACGACATGGCGTCCAATCTCAATTCCAGCTAAAAAAGTCAAATGGCGCTGCTTCCCTTCCGAGCTCTGCCATGCACCCAAATAGTGGTTTACCCCCACATATGGGGTATCAGCGTACTCAGGACTAATTGCACAATAACTTTTGGGGTCCTTTTATCCTTTGGAAAATAAAAATTGGGATGAAAAGATCATTTTTGTGGAAAAAATATGATTTTTTAATTTTACGGCTCTACGTTATAACCTTCTGTGAAGCCCTTGGGGGTTCAAAGCTCTCACTACACATTTAGATAAGTTACTTGGGGGGTCTAGTTTCCAAAATGGGGTCACTTGTGGGGGGTTTCCACTGTTTAGGCACACAGGGACTCTCCAAATGCGACATGGCGTCCAATCTCAATTCCAGCCAAAAAAGTCAAATGGCGCTGCTTCCCTTCCGAGCTCTGCCATGCGCCCAAATAGTGGTTTACCCCCACACATGGGGTATCGCTGTACTCAGGAGAAATTGTACAACAAATATTGTGGTTCATTTTCTACTGATACCCTTGACAAAATTTTAAAAAATTGTGTCGAAAGAAAAATTTTGGGAAAAAAAGTTAAATGTTAATTTTTTCCTTCCACATTGCTTCAATTCTTGTGATATTGACCCCCTCAAATTCACTTCAAATGTGAGGTGGCCCCTAAAAAAAATGATTTTGTAAATTTTGTTGGAAAAATGAGAAATTGCTGGTCAACTTTTAACACTTATAACTTCCTAACAAAAAAAAATTTTGGTTCCAAAATTGTGCTGATGTAAAGTAGACATGTGGGAAATGTTATTTATTAACTAATTTTTGTGACATATCTCTCTGATTTAATGGCATAAAAATTAAAAGTTTGAAAATTGCAAAATTTTCAAAATTTTTGCCATATTTCCTGTTTTTTTCATAAATAAACACAAGTTATATTGAAGAAATTTTACCACTATCATGAAGTACAATATGTCTCGAGAAAACAATCTCAGAATCGCCAAGATCCGTAGAAGCGTTCCAGAGTTATAACCTCATAAAGAGACAGTGGTCAGAATTGTAAAAATTGGCCTGGTCTTTAACCTACAAAATGGCTTGGTCGTTAAGGGGTTAAACATAAGCAGTTGAAATATTACACTTGGAAGCCAGGAACAAAAATTGTGTTACATAGTGTTATCATTATGTATGGGGCCAGTCATCTAGTCCTATATTATCCTTATATATGGGGTCGGTCATCTAGTCCTTTTCCCTTAAAATTGGGCCGGTATTGCCCATATTATCCCTTTTATATGACCGGTCCTATCTTTTAATCCTTTTATATGGGCCGGTCACTAGTCCAATTATTCTTTATATGGGGGGGTCAAACTTTTTAATTTTTTCCTTATATATGGGGCCGGTCTCTAGTCCTTATTTCCTAATAGGCCGTCATCTTCCTTATTTCCTTATATAAGGCCGGTCATCTAGTCCTTTTATCCTTATTATGGGGCCCCGGGCACTAGTCCCCATATTTTCCCTTTTAAGGGGCCCGGCATCTAGCCCTAATTATCCCTTTTAAAATGGGCCGGTCTCTTCCTATATTTTCCCCTTTAAAAGGGGCCGTCCTGTCCATTTACCCCCTTTATGGGGGCCGGTCTTAGTCCTATAACCCTTAAAATGGGCCGGTCACTAGTCCATTTTTCCTTATAATTTGGGGGCCGGCACTATCCCATATTTTCCTTATTTTGGG